>CM067367.1:15210801-15490871 GCA_034401795.1 Chaetoderma sp. LZ-2023a | reverse complement strand
TTTAAGCAATGGCGACACCTTCCCGAAACAGAGGCCCGCATGAGGCACTTACCTCGCGCAAGGATTCAGCGACGACGGTCCACGCGAGGATAATACTCCTCACCCAAACTAGCATTAGGAGTAGTGCCCGCTGAGGCACCTAACTTTTCGTCAGAGATAGCTTTCTTCCTTTCAGCTTAGAGGTATAATAACCAGGGTTGGCTTGATTTAAATCAATTGATTTATATCATGATTTAAATCATGATTTAAATCACTCGATTTTTATCGAAAAAATCGTGATTTAAATCAGTTTTGCAAAAATAGAGGAATTTTCAAGTAATTAATACAATTAACAGTAATTTTGTTAAATTAAAGTAACATAATTATTTTACTGCTTCCATGGCACTTGAACATCAACACAAAATAGAATTATACACTTAATTGCTCATATTTGTCATCAGCAAGACTAGACCCAGTGCACGAGTCCACATCTACAATCTACATACTTGAGGTTCATGTACACAGTACATCACACATGTGTACAAAGTATGATCATTAAGTATGTGTAAGCTGTAAAGAAGAGGAGAATTCCATGTGCGTACATGTCACTACATGACCATTAAAGCAATAGTGTACATGAAAAGTCATGTATGGGCCAGTATGGCTATTACTATTAGTCTAATTCCAAAAGCACACTCTTTTAAAGCAAGACACTGTCTCTTTTTTCAGCTATGACATGCGTCTGGAGTCACTCTGGAGTGTCATTGAGTGTCTCGATTACTATTGGCTAGTGCTTATCAAGTTGGACTTTTGGGCTCCATTTTATTTAACACTAAAACAATAAAGATTGAAATGTTATTAAATTAAGTAGTTTACTACAACTTCAAAAATCAAAATCAGTAATTGCTGAAACTGGCAAGAAACTATATACATTGTAACACGTAAACACATCATTACATTACATTAACCCTTAGCACACTGATGTAGGAGTTTTAATTTTTCAAAATAAACATAACCCCTAGCACTCTGGAGCATGATAATTTAAATTTTCAAATTAAATTTAAAGATAAACTGGTGTACAATTTGCAACAATTTTTGTGGACGATGCTGCTGTCTGTGACAGCACCATCTTCCACAAAATTTGTTGAAAAACGTACACCAGTTTATCTTTAAATTTAATTTGAAATTTAAAAATTTCGACATCAGTGTGCTAAGGGTTAAAGATAAACTGGTGTACATTTTTCAACAAATTTGGTGGATGATAGAGCTGTCGCAGACAGCAACATCGTCCACCAAAATTGTTGAAAAATGTACACCAGTTTATCAATTTTAATTTGAGCATATTTTTAAAGACAGAAGTTAACAAGGTTGATAGACTTAGACAATGATGACTTTTGCATACCTTCATAGATTTTGTGCATCTAATTAGGGCTAATTCGTTAGATTTATGCATTGCATCATTTCTGTCCTATTGCTACTCACTGTATCTGTGATGCAATTGTGAACAAAATTGAAAAATCGTTGCTAATATGACGTAATATATAAATTTTGAACTCTATATATTATTAGTTCAAACAGTGATAATTAAAGAATAGACATCCCATCATTCGTAACATAATAAACATATTGAATATTTTGAAAGCAATTTCACTGAAAACCGTTGCTGACTTAGGCAGCAACGGCTTCCAGTGAAATTGCTTTCAAAATATTCAATATGTTATGAATGATGGGATGCATATTCTTTAATTATTCACAATTAAGTGATTAACCAGAACACTCGATATATTGACTATTGAGATACCGCAATTTTTTTATAATAACGATATCGATATTCTCTCAAGCAATATCGCGCAAACCTAACTGAGTCACAGATAGATGTGTCTGTCATCACTTTTCACTTTCAGTTTTCAATAATGCTGCAATTGTACTTCACTAGTCTAGTCAACAATCATCATTCAACTGAAACCGGAAGTCATTTTCTTTGTCACAGTTTAGGGACCGAAAAAGAAATACTAGTTTAGCCGCTTTTAAAGTTCCAAGTTTGTTTCTCAACTTACTCTGCACGAGCCCATAGCTGGAGAACACGCGCTCGACACCAGCTGACGCCGCCACAGCTGACATCAGACGCTGAGTGAATTCAAATGCTTCCAGCAGATCATCCTCGAAGTCACGTCTGTGCGACTTCCACCAATGAAGAGAGGTTACTCCATTAACAACTTCGTCGTTAAATTTAAGAATGTGAAATGGTGGTGCCATGGCCTCGAATTTGATTACCAAAGTCATCAAACCAGGGATTTCGGATGCTACGGTGAGTGCAGTTTCACGTTCTTGCTGAGTCAAGTTTCGACCACGGTATTTAGGGTGGAGTAGATTGGCCAGCATGTGGTGAGGTGTCACAGCTTGTTGATAACGCTTATCGGCCGCACGCTTTGTTGAATTATTAGTGTCATGCAGGGCCGTTTTTACATCTTTCCATAATTCAACTGCTTCTGCTATTGTGCAATTGTCCGATTGAGCTTTATCGAGAGCGCAAGCTACTGGTTTCAAACAAAGTCAGTATTCATCTGCAGAACGTTTGATTACTACATTACGAACTTTATTGGCAATGGCAACATCTATGCGGTCAGTATGTCCATCACAGATTGTCACAAGTGTCGGCCATGCCTTACAATACGAGTTTAAACAATCGTACATTGTGTTCCACCTTGTATCTGCTGGCATCACTAACTTTCTGCACGATGATTGGCGTATTTGGGCACTAGCAAAGTGGTTATTTCGGAAATACTTCACAACTTGTGTGACATGCTCCTTAACATTACCCATTTCTAAGTCCTTTGAAGTCAGATTTAGAAGATGAGGCGTGCATCCATACGCAATCATGTTGAAACCCAGTCGTTCTTTCAAGAACTCTCGCATCTTTGCTACATTAGCAGCATTGTCTGTGATGATACTACATATAATGCACCCAAAATCATTGTGCGTGTTTTCAATTGTCTGCTTCGCAATGTCATAAAGATATTCCGCTGTGTGAGGATGTCCAGAGGTGTCCGTAGTATCCACTAAGTAAATATCACCTAAGCAGGTCGTCACTGTAGCACATACGATAGGCTCGTTATGAATATTGCTCCAACCGTCTAATGCTAGACAGACAAGTTCACCTTCCAAATTTTTTCTCGCCTTCTCCCGCTCTTCTGTGTAGATAACATCCAAATATTTCCCCCCTATGTCCTTTCTGGATGGTGGTTGATAGCCTGGTCGTAAATCTTTTACAAGGTTTATAAAATGTCTATTTTCTACTAAGCGAAATGGGGAGTTCGTAGCATACACCATCCTAGCTACATCACGATCTAATTCACCACGTTTTTCTGCTGAAGTTCTGATGACATAATTCTGTAGACCATAATTCAGCTTGGGTATCTTAGCGGCCAATGTACCAGCAGCTAATTGACCGTGCACTGGGCGCTTCACTGCCGCTGAAGCAGAACTTGAAGTTGACAGAGGTTCAACTTCCATCACCACCACATCGTTTTGATCAACAACAGTTTCAACGCGCTGCTGCTGCTCAGATTGAGATGAAGTCCCCGTTTCTGTTGCGGCTACAGCTAGACCTTGAAGTGCTGGTGTTGGTGGACCTGTGCAATTGGCTGCATGTTTTTTTAACCGCTCTGGGATACCTTGGAGTTCGTGTCGGCAGACCTTGCAGACAGCCCGGACACCGGCCTTATCTGGGGTCTTCACTTTCTCATAATGAATCCATATTGGATCTTATTTTCGGCCGGAGTTAGACATTTTGCTAATTATGGAATTGAAAATATTTCATAGCCTTTGTCACTTAAGCAGTTTTGACTGTATTTTTCAAGAATGAAAAAATGCTTTTCTATTGCATCATTTAAAAAAAATGATGCAATAAAAAAATGATGCAATAGAAAAATGATGCAATAAAAAAATGATGCAATAAAAAATGATGCAATAATAATACTGTTAAAACTGCTTAAGCGAACAAAGTTTTTTTGTATTAAGAAACCAGCAAGCTTAAAATTCAGTTAAAAATAAGTCATAAAAATACCACTTTATTCAGTTCCAAAATACAGTTTAGCAATGCATCTGGACCTGTATTAAGAGACCACCTGTCTTAAGAGACCACCTTCTGCGACTCCCACAGCCAGTGTCTTAATACAGGTTTCACTGTATAAGTTTTACGTAATTTCCTGGGATGTCGCGAATAAAAATCGATTTAAATCCAAAAAATCGATTGATTTGATTTTTTTGAAAAAAATCGATTTTTTTCCAACCCTGATAATAACTGATATTAAGTTAATTAGTTAAGTCTCGTGAACGGGAGCCTCCCTTGCGGGGATACCTCTGCGGACCTACGAGTCTGTGTGGTACCGCCGGAAGCCCAATGTTTAAAGGTGCATCTACCTGTCTCTATGTCTCGTATTTTCGTATGCTCTTATTGTAGTTTTATCTAGCATATTTATAATTGTTTAGGTAAAATCATTGTATAGGCTTATATTTTTAGGTCACCAAATCAATTCTTGTAAGTCAATAGATCACGAAATTGATATGGACAGGCATACTGGTGACACAAATTCTTGGGATGAGACAGTTGTGTTTAATGTTCGCAACGATGGTCGCACGGCCCCACCGGAACGATTGAGTTCCACCGGCCTTAGGAGCCGGTTTTTGTTACCCGCAGGGCAGTCTCGTACAAGGTCCGTCACCCCGAGACCGGATGCTAAGCAGCGTCATCACTCGTGCACTTCCGGCGCCGCGAGTCGACATGATACACCAGCACGGCCTGACACTACCCGGCGAGCTACACTAGAGATGGGTGAGGCGTAGCTAAAATGGAATTGTCCATTGAAGACGGGCTACGCGTTTTTTGTACGAATTGTTTGTCTTTCCTATTTAGTAACCCGGTAAAATTAGTTTTAAAACATTCAACAGTTTACCTGTATAGTTTTCTGGAAATTGACGGTCAGGGAGTTCATGAATCGATAGATCCCAACACGAGCCATGTGTGGGCGGAGCTTAGCTAGAGATGGGCGGGGCATAGCTAAAACTTGAAAGGTCGATTGCACTAGACCTACTACGAAAAAAAATGCATTTGAAATTTAATGATATATTTGGCTTATTTGACCGGGAGATGTCAGTGCCTGTGGAAACAATGTGTTACCATTAAATTAGATTCAAAAGTGTACGCTTGTCCTAAAATTATGCTTTTGGTGCGTGATTGCTGAAACAGTAATCACTTTTTACAAACTTACAATGGAAGAGAGCTTTTCACGTGGGTGAGACATAATATGATACTGTCCAATTTCCAATTTCTTTATTTACACCCAAGCCACAACGTGGCACAAGGGGAAACAGAAGTACAATATTTTACTTGTCTAAATGGCGGTTTGGCCTACATAAGATTATTATTAGCATTATTATTTTGACGAATTTTGCCAACAAATCAGCCAGTGCCACCGATTCATAAACATAACTTTTGATTCGGCACTCTGATTACGATTTTGTTGAGAGGGAAGTTGGGCGGGGTGGGGGCGGAGGGTGAGAGAACGTATATAATTTATTTTTTCAGTTCACCCGTTTAAAAATAACATCTACAAATTTGCAGAGTGATATTAATTTTGATCTGTTCCGAAATGTCAGTAACATTGAGAGGGTGGGATTACTTCTCCTACGTGGACTCGATTCATTCATTGATCGTGTAGCATAAATCGTGTCTCCGGATTCATATCTTAGCAGTAAAGCAGGATTTATTTTTATTATCAACTGTATTTGAGAGAAATTTAAAGTCTGTTTACGAACCATAAACGCGTGATGTTGCTGTTAAAACTAAGATTATATGCTCTCAATCCCGCGTAGCGCCCACATGAATCTCCCATGGAAAAACGTACGCAGGATTCTTTTCGGGAAAACACTTAGTTATAGACCCTTTAACGTGTGGAATACCATTATCTCAATTTCTGGAGATCTAGGACCATGTAGGTATACTGATGGATTGTTAAAGCTAATTTGACTGGGATTTGTTGCTGCCATAGGCAGCAACAATTCCCAGTCAAATTACTTTCAAAATATTCAACCAAGTTCTTTTCTTACCTTCGCAACATCACTGTTGCTAATATAATACGACAACGCTGACTATATAGGTGTAATGCACTAATGCTACTGATTATTGGCAAGAAAGGAAACGACGGTAAGAGTATTTCCATCAAGAGGATTTCATGAAACATATGATATTTCACCTTTCCAGAGTACCCACCCATCATATGACGTCATAATGATCGGCGTGATGTGCACAATGACATCATAATGAATGACGGCATGACTGACGTCGATAGGTACGTCACGAACGCATATTTGAAGACGGTCTGTGAGTTGTTGTACAAATTGTTTGGTTTTACTATTTAATAAATATTCTGTTGAATAGTTTGAAACTAATTTGGCTGGGCAAATAGGCAGCAACAGCACCCAGTCAAATTAGTTACAAAATATTCAACAGCTTCCCTGTATAGTTTTCAGGAGATTGATAGCTAGGGCATTTGGGGATCGATCAATCCCAACACGGCGAGGTGAGGGTGGGACATAGCTAAAAATGGAAAGGTCCATTGATAAATTAGAATGTATGGTCTCTATCCTTTATTTTTAAAAAGACACCACAATATTCCGCTATCGGCGCTATGCTGGTCAATGCAATCCAAATTTGTTTTATTGTAACAATAGGCCAAAATGGATAACTCTTTGAATATTTTATAACTAATTTATGACTATTTTGACTGGGTGTTGTTGCTTTCGCCCGGTCAAATTGGCTGTAAAATATTCAACAGCATGTTTATTAAATAGTACCTACTATAAAACATACAATTCGTACAGCAACGCTTAGTCCGCTATTAATTAAGCCCTCGTGACGAACTTATTTACGTCATTCATGACGTCATTGATTATCACGTCATCATACACGTCACGTTGTAGATTATGACGTCATGTGATTGAGGGATAAACCGGAAAGGTCAATTGTCACATTAGCAACATTCCCTGTAATAAATGAAGATCCCTCATTTAGATTTGTAATATCCTCTAATATATACTTTCGAATCTGGTAACATCAATATATTCCATTCGTAATATTTTATCAGTCACAGAAACATACTGTTGTCCGATTTAAAGTATCGGTCAAAATTGTCGACGTTTTGACTAATAAATAGTCATCGATAAATAATCACTAAGGTGGCCTCTACATACCCGAGTGATAAATCTACACGTTAGATTTGAACATAACATAATTATCAACGTAGTCACTGTCACTATCTTCATCGTTGCTATCATCGCCAGTTAAATTGTTATGTTGGGGCCTAGTGCACTATAAAGGCGTGTCTAGGTCGGTCGTAAAACCTGTTCTATACGACCACCTTATCATGTATTTGACCACGAAACCCATATCTAATAGTAGACTTAAGCCACTTGTATTGACCACTTGAACCCCGAATTCCCATACTATAAATTGTAAGACAATCATACACATTAGCTGTTGAATATATTGAAACTAATTTAACGGGATGTGTTTTTGCCATACGCAGCAACAGCTTCCAGTCATATTAATTTCAAAATATTCAACATCATGGTTATTAAATAGTAAAGCCATACAATTCGTACAATAGCTCTTAGTCCATCATTAATTAAGCGTTCGTGACGAACATCTTACGTCATTCAAGACACCATTGATTTTGGCGTGATCCGACACGTCACGTAGCTTATTATAACGTCGTATGATTGATGGATAAACTGGAAAGCTCCATTATGCACTTTTCCCGATATTTCCATAAAATCATTATCTTATCAGCGTTTTCCCAGGCAATGCAATTCACAGTTGCCATATTTTAAGTAGCGGGCACAATTTATGATATGTCACCTGTTCACGTAATTACCCAGGTGATTTACGATTTATTCATTTGGTATATGGTGACTTAATTACCAATTTGATTTGCTTAAATCATGTAACAAATCTCGGGGGTTGGGGTGGGGAACCGCTATAAGCAGCATCGTGAATTGTCGTTTGATAGCCTTCTATGATTATATCGAAGGACTATGTTAATTTTTGTTACACATTGTCCTAAATACAGCCACCTTCCTTAAGGGGTAAGCAATCGGAAACCATTTTGCGTGTCGGTTTATCGCATGGTAACATACGTGTTATTGTTTGGGGTTTTTTTGTTGGTTTTTTCTTAATAGCGAGAGGCGGAGTCGAACCGCACTGGCAAAACCACTGTAGAGCCAGCCGCAGGTAAAGCGGAAGGTTTAGAAGTTAGATAAAAGTATAGGAGCAAGAGACATTTAAAAGAATAAAACAAGTGGACAGACAGACCTGCGCCTTGCCTCCGGCAAGGATCGCCACAGGCACATTTCCAACTCAGTCCTTAAGCGCTGATCTATAATTTCTTATTGACCCTCAGCACACTGACATCATTAAGAAGCAATACATAAAAAATATATATATATACATACATATATATATATATATATATATATATATATATATATATATATATATATATATATATATATATATATATATATATATATATATATATATATATATATATATATATATATATATATATATATATATATATATATATATATATATATATATATATATATATATATATATATATATATATACACCTACATACATAGTGCCAGTGTTTCGTTCTACAGATATTTTAAGTGTTATTGTGGTAACAGCATTAACACCCATCCAAGCCAGTCCGAAAAGAACGCCGTTAACTGATGATAACACAGGAATGTCAGTGTGCGAAGTGTCAGCCATACACATTCACATAAATCCATGAATCAATACAACGCTATTTAAAGTGAATTCTTTGAAGTTTGCAGAGCAATACTAGTTTTTAAGAAACTATCCCTCGAATGACTGACTCAATTATTCACCCTTTAACCCTTGCACCGGCCAAAAAGGCTTCTTCATTGAGTTTAGAAAACATCTGTTTACAAACACATACGTGTTATTCTTAAGCATAGCTAAAAGTAACAGAATATTGTATTGGGGGCGAGTGTTGCGTGATGTATGGTGGACCCTGACGACCATGCTCTAACGCATAAGGTAATTCACCTTTCCAGAGTGTCCATCCATCGTCTGACTTAGTATGACGTCATAATCAGCTCAGCGCGTGTACATGATGACTTCACAATCGTTACGTCACAAAGGGTTCCATATAGATTATTATTTATTATTATCCCACCGGTAAGCTTGTATTTAAGCTGGTAATATTCATCACACCATTACATATTGTTTCATATTCGATTATGCAGGCCAAAAGAAGAGTATTTTTGAAAATGTATCACTGGAATGGATGGCTTGTTAAAGAGCCATCAATTCCAGTGGTAAAATCTTCAAAAAATACTCTTGACCTGCAAAGCGAATTTTCCCAGGAGCATTGCAAAGCCATTTTGGGTGGCTTAACCATTAAATGGTTAACAATTCTACAGATAAATAAATTAAGGTATCCACGGAAAATTCTGAGGAATCCAGAGTGATAAGGATTTGACTATGAAAAATTGCTTGGTGGAAAGAATGTTGAAAATATTACCTTAAAATTCCGGCTTTATCTTTTTTCTAAATATGGACAATTTTGTTAGGATAGCTTGTTAACCCCCCCCCCCCCACCCTCCGTCCCGCCACTCCCCCCCCCCCCCCCCCATCCCCGCCCCTGAGATCCTCTATTTTTGCCTGACATTTTGTTCAAATAGAGAACTATTCCAGGTAGAGTGTTGTATAGTCTCGTGTCTGGATTAGGTGACGCATACTACAGTAATAGCATTGAGTGATCATTTACTCCAACATGGATGCCGATGCTGTACCAACAAATCTACCTAGGCGCCTGGCGAATCAGACCAATATGGAGATAGCCGCATGAAATTTGAATATACCAAGTTATTTGTATAAGGAGTTACCAACGATCTTTGAAGTGATAGGAATCATGCTCAATGTAGCCATAATAATTTACTTTGTTAAGTCTAAGAGATATCAAACTCCTCTATTTACCATCTTAACAAGCCTAGCCGTAATGGATGCGTGTAGCTGTCTAGCAGCCGTCATGCATATGTTTACATTCCCGTCAGCAGAAGCTGGAGTCATGTGCTTTTTAACAGTGTTTGTATCTCTTGTCGATATCTTGGGCAGTGAATACCATTTTATTTTCTTTGCGGGTCTTCGCGTTTAGCAGGTTGTGTCGCCTCTCAAGTCCAGGGCTTCAGTGACAGTGGGTTTAATGGTGAAATGTTGTGCCATTATTGTGGTTTTATCTACACGTGGTGCTGCCACTTACATCGCTTGGTGGCGCTCAGCTACCACAGTTATTGATGGGGAAAAGGTTACAGTCTGCATTTTTATCGATGACGTTGCTGCCAAAGACATATTAATATTGGTTTTTCTTACCATTATTCCATGTGGTGCCATATTCCTGATCTATGTGCTGAAATATTTCGCTTACGTCAGATCGAAACGATTAGTGGAAGCCTAACAAGAACGAAAGAACCATGAGGCCCATGTCGTTGTTATTGTGATCGTTCTATTCTATATATGCCGGTTCCCATCTTTGTTATATATGACGATACAAGGCATACGCATCGATGAATATAGCTATACTAGTGATAGATTATATCTCGTTCTTATACGTGTATTGTTTGCAAACAGCATTATGAATCCACTAGTGTATGTTCTAGCTATGAAAACAAGTGTAGGGAACCCGAGAACCAGGAAAATGTAAGCCACATACAGTTCCAGTATAGAGCTACCTCTATGCAGAAACAGTTTTATCAGTCTGGTTCTGGTAGACAGATGTTAAAAGTGTGAGAATGACAGCTGGATATCAATGTTGCACAAATAGTAAGCTGTATCAATCGCCTGGGAACTCTCCGATGCTGAACCCTGAGCTCCAAGTTAGTTATATTAAAGTTGGATAGATAGATAGATAGATAGATGGATAAATCGTTCCTTTCAATCTTCTGCAGTGGCCTAAAACCAAACTCTAGTTGCACAATACTCCTGAAAGGACAATAGAGAAATATCAAGATCAAGAATTTTGAACGGTTTGCTTCGATATTGGGGCAGCTCAAAAAAATATCCAAAGAAAGTACTGTAACAGCAACATTAGAGCTGGAAGCACCAAGCATAAGTCTTAACCAGAAATAGAGACATGAAAAGAAAGAAGCCAGACATTTGGATGAAGAAACAGGGGGTAATGGGTTATTTATTGAGCTACAACAAAAGCCAACCATAACAACAGAATGCATTCGAAGCGAATAAGACGACGGGATAGAAAGCATTAATAAAAGTTTGTAAGAAAATGGCTGATAGATAAGAAGTTACGGTCGGAATTACGAAACCAGAAGAAGACGAGAGTCTGCACAGTTCCTAGTAAGCTATGATTAGTGTTTGAGACCAGGTAACAGTACTTGTTGGTATCACCAGCAATATCGCAGTGGATCACCAGCAATTACCAGCAGTATATCGCCGACTCCTTCCATTCCTGAATAGCAATGATGGGAAGCAATGGAGGAGAATCGAGAATAACTGCATCCGTTGTGTCAGGTCAGATTTAGACATGTACACAATGATGCATACTCTAGGCTTGCGCGATTTCGCGATTTAATCAAAAATCGCGATTTTGAAAAGAATCACGATTTTCTACGATGTAATTGAAAAAAATCGAAAAATCGTGAAAAAATTAAGCAGGCTATAAGATTTTAAAACTCATCATTCAGCAGTAAAAGAATACAGTTTTAATCTCTTCGCTCATGTATCCATTGTGTTTTTTCTTGATCGCTTTACGCATGTGTTCACCCAAGTCCTAATCTAAACACAAAGCTCTACGGTAAACCAGCTAACGATAGCGAGGTATCACTACAGTTGAGTGTTCAAGCGCGAGCTTATCAACACACATTATTGCTATGATTGCCGTGGCGTATGGCACTTATCTCAGCTAACAGTGTACGCATCGCCGCCAGCATTTGATCAACTCATTTTAATGACCAAGCCGGCCAAAACAGCCTCTATAGTGATCCCGAGGAATATGTAATTATTGAACGTCTGTTTGCATGTCGAGAGAAGGCTTTTTTTGTGCAAATTTATCGCTGCAATGACTGACTCACCGAGCGAGCCAGTCATTCCAGTGGTAAATTTCCAAAACGTTATCTTGCCTTTGCCCGTAAATTGGCATTCAGTTATGACAGATTTAGATTTGTCTTAGCCAATCTTTACCATCAACGGGTGAATCAGATTGCTGTTGCTTTGTCACAGCAAATCGGAATTTTCTTGGAAAGTCGGTAAACAAGTTGCATAATCCTATGTCAAATTAACCCTGTTATGGCCAGGCCGTCAAAAGCGGCTTCTACGATAGTCTCTATGAATTTCCATTTGCAGGCAAAGAGAAGATTAGTTTTGTCAATTTACCAATGCAATGAGATGCCAGCCATTTCAGCGGCAATGTTTTCGCTTAGAATGCAAATGGACACTGATCAAGCAAAAGTAGGATTTTCATTTTCGTTTTAATGTTAAAGCCAACCTAAACATCATTTACAGTGATCTTGAGAAATGTCCATTTGAATGACATCTAAATGCTCTTTATTCCAGTGATAACTTTATAAGATAGTCTTCTCTTGTCTGATTACTGTATTCTGCGGCTGCAGTAGTAGAGACATTCTACAGCTGCAATCAGTCCTTCCTCGCTTTTGACCACTGTGTTTTGTTCTCAGCGGAAATCCTTACCTTCCTCAGGTCCATTCTTGACTTTAGTGTACCAAGTGTGTGAAGTGTTGCTGTTCAATAGCAACCAAATTGATACGAAATATTTACAAGAAAAATAAACCAGTTTTACATGCACATAAGATCTGCATCCTCACTTATGCCCTCAAAAACATCTAACATTAGCGAACTGTCTGATTCAGACCTCGTGAGTGTTCATTGACTGGATTAGGTGCCTCTTCTGCATGAAAAACACACACAATGGTAAAGAAAATGGCCATAATATCCACTGTTCAAGAATGTCAAATAATTGCGCAAATCGTAGCCGCAGAGATCGGCGAGGAGAGGTTGTGGATCAATAATTCGGTCTGTAATGACCTAGTCACAACTGAAGCTAGATATCAGAGAACATCTTCTTCTTTTCGATCGCTGGTATCACACTTGGAGAGCCGTTCTCAAGATGAAATCTGTGGTTTTCTGCAGTTCTTCCACAGGCCCATACAGCTTTTCAAGAAAAGAGGTTGACAAAGGCCAGGTCTCTTCTCTCAGCAGCTGATACGTACTGCAACATTGAAGTATGTGCTCTGTGGTCTGCTCTGCTTCTCCACAAGGACAAGTGGGCGATGTCGTAAGGTGGAACCGCCTGTACATGTGTTGGTTTAGTCTGTTGTGTCCAGTTCTGAGACAAACATGGTCACTTGCTCTGGCCTCGAGAGATGATGGTAGGCATCTTCTGATTGAGGTGTTCTATAGAGGGACTTAATGATAGTCTTCATCTCTGTAAGGGTAACCATGTTTTCTGTCTGATTCTCTTCTGCACCCACCTTTGCCATCTTGTCTGCTTCCTCATTTCCTTGGACTCCACAGTGTGAGGGGATCCACTGCAGTGCTATCCGAAAGCATTTGATGGTTTGTAGTGCTTCTTCAAGTTGTGGCAGCTTACCTTTGGTGATAGCCTCAAGGACGGAGCGGGCATCAGATAAAAAGACAATCTGTGCAATAGGGTCTGCTGTTCTGCTGATGGTATTAGCTGCATGAACCAGTGCTTCGACTTCAGCTCTGTAGTTTGTGCAGTGTTTGCCTGTCGGTATTGCAGCTGACTCATGTTGTCCATTTGGATACTGTATGTGCAGTCCGGCACCTCCGCTCCTAATTGCATCTTTGGCTGATCCATCTGTGTAGATCCTTATCCATGTCTCCTGAGGGTACGTTTCTTCCAGCATGGCTATGGTCAGGGCCTTCTTGCTCACATCACTGCGTTCATTTTTGGTTGTGAGATAAGGTACTGTGGTGCGAATAGCTATGCTGTCTAGCTTGTTTTCCCAGGGTGGAGGATCAAGGGTGTGGTTTGGGTCTTCTATTTGTGCTGGCGACATTTCTTGGTGTTTCCTTTGAAGTGCTTTTGTCTCTTTCACAAATCTTGATCTTTTAGGTCTTCCTGATGACAGCTGTGCTTGCCTGATCTTCATCGGGTGGTTATTGAACGATTTGAACTTTGCAGCTTGGATCAGTGCTTTGCATTCCCTTTCTTTGTTAAGTGGGGGAATGCTTGCTGTCTGCTCCATTTTTTCTATTGGTGTTGATCTCATTCCACCAGTGATGATGCGCAGTGCCTGGTTTTGTACTCTGTCGAGGTTCTGTTGATGAGATTTAGCTGCCGTCATCCATGAGCTGGATCCATACTCAAGGTGTGGTCGTACGGCACCTAGGTAGATGGTCTTGAGGATCCTTTCATTGGCACCCCACTTTGTTCCTGCCACCTTCCTCATGATGTTTAGCTTTCTTCTGGCCTTTGCCGCTGCATTCTGGATGTGCTCCTTCCATGTTAATCTTCTGTCATGTGTGACTCCCAGGTATGTCTGCTGGTCCTCGTACTCGAGTGGAGTACCGCCCAGTGTCAGATTGCCAACCTTGGTTTTGGTGGACAGTTAGAATAGCATGGCTGATGATTTTTCTTTGTTGATGGTAATACACCAGTGACTGGCCCAAGCTGTAATTCTGTCCAAGGCGAGCTGCATTCTGTATGTGGCAGTCGTTGTGTACTCCTCGGTGCACAAGAGTACGAGGTCATCTGCATAGAGGGCTGCTTGGATCCCATTGGGCAGCTCTGCTACAATGTCATTAATGAAGAGTATGAACAGAGTAGGTGATAATACTCCGCCTTGTGGCACCCCTTGTCTCAGCAATACATTCTCTCCAGATTGTCCATCCACCAGCACCATTGCTCTGCAATTGTGTAGGTATGACTTGGTCCATCGGAACATGTTGCCACCGATGCCTGTGCGCCGGAGGTTCACGAGCAGGCCATCCTTCCACACCTTGTCAAATGCCTTCTGCAGATCGATAAAGGCAGCTAGCATCACCTTCTTGGCTTGAAAAGTGTCCTCTATGACCTGTGCAAGATGTGTTGTTTGATCTTCTGTGCTCCTGTATCTTCTGAAGCCGGCCTGCTCTGAAACTACAATGTTCTCTGACTCCAGGTACCACTTCAACCGCTGGTTGATGATGCGCTCCATGGTCTTGCATATGCAGCTTGTAAGACTGATAGGACGGTAGCTCAGCACTTTCGTCTTGTTCTTTCCTTTTTTCAGAATAGGTGTCATTCTGGCTTCCTTCCAACACTGAGGAACCTCTCCATTGGTCCAACTGAGATTAAAGATGTCTAGCAACTTGCGAATAGATGCATTACCAAGGTGTTGGATCATTTCATTCGTAATGCCATCTGGCCCGGGAGATTTCTTCTTTTTCAATTGGCGGATAGCCTTCTTCAGTTCTGCTAAACTAATGCCAACTTTCATTGCATCGTGAGTGTTGGTGTCTGTTCTTTCCTTTTGCTCTTTTCTAACCTCCTTTTGACGCATTCGTGGTATAGAAATGTTGCTTTCTTTTGCATATGCCTTCGCAAAGGCATCTGCTGCCATCTTTCCTGTCAGTGTTTGTCCATCTTCTTCAAGAGTAATCTTCTCTCCCTCGACACCCTCATCATTCAGTGCTTTAGTCAGTCTCCATAGCTTTGTGGTGTCTCTCTCTAAATTAAACCCTGCCGTCTTTTCCCTCCAGCTTCTTCTTTTGGCCTCCAGCTTGGTCTTTAGATACCTAGCTTTAGTTTGTTGTAGCGTGAAGTGGTTTTCATGACAGGATTACCCTCTGCATCTTCTCTGGCCTTGTCTAGTTTATCATGTGCTGCTTGCAGTTCTGTTGTCCAGTATGGGCGGCAGTTTTTCCTGAACCCTCGAGGAATCGCTTCGTTGGCAGCCTTGAGGATACTTTAATTAAATTCCTTGACCACATTGTTGATGTTTCTCCCTTCTACTGCTATATTATGGGTAAGCTCATTGGAACGAATGCCGAACAGACTCCAATTTGCCTTTTTGTAGTTCCACCTTGGATGTTGAGGTGAACTTGTCGAAATACTTCCAGAAAGAGAGAGGAGGACTGGGCGGTGATCGCTTCCTCCTAACTGCGATCCGACCACTCTACTGAGGTTTCTGTGAATGTTTTCTGTACAAAATGCCAAGTCCGGCGTT
This sequence comes from Chaetoderma sp. LZ-2023a, assembly GCA_034401795.1. Classification (NCBI taxonomy): domain Eukaryota; kingdom Metazoa; phylum Mollusca; class Caudofoveata; order Chaetodermatida; family Chaetodermatidae; genus Chaetoderma; species Chaetoderma sp. LZ-2023a. The sequence goes on along the minus strand of CM067367.1, from coordinate 15,474,596 downwards.
GTTGTCGAGTGCCATCGGCGCGAGTAGAAGGTAGGCTGATCTGTGGGATCGTTGACAAGTAAAATGTGCTTTTCATCTTGCCATGCTTCAATGTCTTCTCCTCGTTTATCAAGTGTTCTGTATCCCCAGCTCTGGGACTGGCTATTAAACTCTCCCGCAATGAGGAAGTGGCAGTCCGGGACCTGGATTGTGTCAAGTGAGAGATTCTTGTCATTAGGGCAGTAATAATTGACAATTGCAATCATAGAGTTGCTGGTTGTTATCTTGATCTTTATATATTCTGCCTCTTCCATAAAGGTTTTGATCTGGCTGGCGTTCACGCTGTTTCGGACCAAGGTCATCACCCCACCTTTCTTTCTTCCTCTTCGATCACACCGGAAAATCCGGTAACCTCTGATCTTAAATGGTTTTCCTTCTTGCAGGTGTGTCTCTTGAATGCAGCAGATATCGATGTTGTTTTCGTACAGGAACTGTTCGAGCTCTGATTTCTTGTTGGTAACCCCTTCTGCATTCCAGTGCATGATGTTGATACTGTTGAAAATGAAATTACACTTGGAGATCGAATCAGAGAACATGAAATGCATCACACATCACCAAGGTTAATCTGCAGTACGCTTGCTTCCATGATGGGAAGAAAAGAAACATGCAATGATATAGTAAAATGGTTGTTGGAAATACGTTTGTCATTCTCATTGTGCTGGATAGATATATGAGACTTTCTACATGGAGACAGAATGACAGTTGAAGGATAGACTACTTACCGATTCAAACTTCGAGTAAAGAAGCATTTTAGGGATGGTACTCACATCTTCCATAAGCCATATGATCACACTAACTTTGAATATATGTATTCAGACTGCATATTCCTTCAAGATGTTAGCAATTCCGCTTGTCGATGTAACTGAGAAACAGCCACGGCACAGAGTTATCTAAAGAACCGGCCAACATGTGCCAGATGACAGTAGTAGTTTAAAGTTGCCATACACCACCCTGAGAAACTCATCACGTCAGACATCAATAACAACCACGATATATCAGTCCGGCCACTTGTAGTAACGCATGGCTAATATGTTTGATTATTAACAAGTAAAAAAGGAAGGTAATGGTTAATTCTCATCACCAGAGTGTAGCAGCTTCATCAGATGACAGAAGTTTTCTTATGCTGACGTTGGATGTTGTAGCCCATGTGGCTTATTCTACGTGTATAACCAACATAACTAAACATGTGGCTCTGGAAATAGCCATTCGCCATATTACGATACCAGAGCAGCTCATTACGATGCTCAACAGAATGTGCCACTATGAGTAGTACGATGGACACACGACTTGCAAAGGCGATGATAGACAACGGCGTCCATTTGGCTGGGGTTTCCAGCAAATATCTCACCAGGCGACTGTTCATGTGGCAGGAGACCATAATGATATAACGAAGGGACGTTTGGTGGAAATAGAACAATCATTGACACAGCACTGGTACTCTATCTGTGTGGGCTTTATGATCAAGCTCTTATACAGAAGATGTAGGCTGGCCAAACAAAGAGGATTATGTCCAAATATAGTGTTACCTAAAGAAGATGCAGTCCCTTCATGTCTTTCGAATCTTCCAATACATTAGATAGTGTAGTGCATATGGAAAGCGATATGTCGCCCTGTCGCCACCAGATTCGTCCGGAAGATACAAGTCAAGTGTTTCAAAGTCTGCATAAAGGATGTGCATGATGACATGCCTTGGCCAAAATGAGTGCCATTACATTTCACCTTGCTATCTATGTCAAAGCCAAAGAGATCCAGTGATGTCCACAAAAAGAGTTTGAAGATATAGTGATACGCTTGGGAGCTTTCATACTGCGATCAACTATTGTGGCTGTTTTTGGGAACGAAGCACCATACCGGTAGACACATGGGATCTGCTGGAAGTATCGGGCATGTATGGCAGTTCGACAACCGCGACCCTTTTGACAGAGTCATCCTACAACCGAGGAGTGAGTGCTCACAAAATAATCATGAAAATCATGTTATGTTGGTGCTGTATTATCAAGTTATCAAATTCTGGAAGAAGGCTAGCTGTCCAGAACACCATGGTGGTTATCATAATGCTATCATCACACTAATGTCAGAGTTCACAATGTTCAAAAATTAGAAACGCTGCAAGTCCGAGCTATTTGCCTATTGGAGTGTCCATGGTGCAGCTGCTTCTCTATTTTCTCAAAATAAAGATGGCTGAGACTGGCTTGGATTAATACAACTACTCCCAGTTTCTAGTTTACCTAGTTAACATGAACCAGCTCTCAGAGACCTACCATGCTATCAATTAAGAATCTATATCTGCGAACCATGCTATCCGTCAATCAACTCAGCCTTTTACTCAATTGTGGAAGGATATGCCCCTAGAACAGTCTATCAAAATTGCCAGTAAGACATGCACCAGTCTAAGACCATGAGCTCTGGATAATTGTTCCTGACATGCCATGAACGAGTAGCCATCACAAACACAATGAAGGAAATGTATGCCATACATAATCCAGATCGCGTTCGTACTAGGGCTTACGATGGATCCTTCTCCCTGGAGTAGTGTTCTTCATTGGTCAACATTGCCACATGAGTAAGGATGCCATGAAATGCTGCAGCTCAAACTACAACATTCGCTCAGCAGAGACTGAATACCAAAGAAGTGACATTCTGGGATTCCCACCAAGACTTGAAGATCAAAAACATTTGTTAGTGTAAAGAGCTGATGAGAAAGTCATGGTCCTTAAGCCTGACTTCAAACTCTTTGGTCACTTTGTAGTGGGAGCATAATCGTATACGTCCTTACCTACGAGTTATCATTAGTACCATTCTCACTGGCCCATTCCGATGGCATTTTGAGAAGGACTAACAAGAGCGTACTCATTCCTGAGCTAGAGAAGAAGGAAGACATCTATCCCAATTTTCCACAAGTCACAACCACAGAGATATCTACAGGTGACAAAGACCGCTGGTGCAACACAATTTTAGGTGGAAACGGCATTCAAATACTACAACTTGAATACTCCACCACTAGGTCAGAATGAGTGTCGACTCAATGTTGTCTTCGACCAATACTTCACTACATCGATCTAAGCTGATGAACAAGAGAAATTAAAAACATCTGCAGACATATTGCAAAGCAGTGGCTCAAGTGCATAATAAACAACAACGTGAACTTGTGCGTGTGCGTGCGTGCGTGCGTGCGTGCGTGCGTGCGTGCGTGCGTGCGTGCGTGCGTGCGTGCGTGCGTGCGTGCGTGCGTGCGTGCGTGCGTGCGTGCGTGCGTGCGTGCGTGCGTGCGTGTGTGTGTGTGTGTGTGTGTGTGTGTGTGTCTCAGGAGTCGATAAGAAAGGCATGGTCCCAATCAAAATCCTACACACAGTAAGGAGCATCTGATCAGTTCATGACAAATTAGAAATGAACCTGAGCTCAACAGCATCAATTAGAAGGATGTGGGGTGCTTTGTATGCACACTCTGCTCAGCAGGAAAAGGAGGCTGGGCGGAAAGTGAAAGATGTCAATCGATGGGGCATTGGCTGCTCTGCCACAAGGGATGGTGAATTGAAAACTTACCCCCTAACTCCGAGATCAATAAGCAATACATTAAGCGATGAAGCTACCCGGCCATTGTATGGAGGAAAGCACTTGAACCTGTACATAATCTGCTATATTGTATGGCTGAAAAGTTCCAGATGGCGCAATGATATCTGTGCTCATGACCAAAGATCCAACACCACAGGCTCTTCCAAAATCTAACAGTAGTCTGCCATTACAAGTAGTAAGCGTGTTGCCTAGCTGATTGCGCCTGTAGAACGAACAGCATGACTTACACACAACACACAGAAAATTATGCATGCATGTAAGAGATGCGTGAGAGTCCAAGGAGAGGCATTGGGTCCACTGCTGAAGAGACATTGAGGACTAAAAGTGCATCCGTGCTGACATTCGCAACTCCGAGCATTAAACAAGAGAACTATTAGAGATAGCACTCACTGCTCCCTTACACAGTTCCCACATTAATCATGAGAACTATTATAATGCATTCTGACCAAAGGGCATACATGTTTTTACATCTCAAACTCCCTGTTAAATATGAGGACTATTACAATCAACGCTGCAGAAATAATTTTGACAGCTAAAACTGAGAACTCTGCGTTAAGCAGGAAAACTATTACAATTCACTCTGGGAAATGTGAATCAGTGTCGCCATTCACAATCGCTGGTAGTTATCATGAAAACTATTACAATTTACGCTGACCAATGTGAACCGGTGTCGCCATCCCTATTTTCATTCTCAAGAATGCTTATCATCACCATCGCAGTGAATGACGAGCTGTCCATGCCCAGCTATCAGATATGCTATTTTTAAAAGTTAAAGAATGTGTAAAGTATAACATATTTTCGTATCTGTTTGTTATCCAAAATGAATCTATACCAGTAGCAGAAAAAGGTTTTTCATCCTCATATGTCAGAGGACCAAGAAATACTGTCAGAGAATCGTGATTTGTGCTATTCCTGGACTCGTGTGATTCCATGGCATAGAATGGTTTCCGATTACTATAAATATCACAACAGGGAATTGTAATACGAAGCCAACGATGTCTCAATGATGAAAATCGGGGTTTGCTGGACACAGATATTCATATTTCCGTACCCCACCCCACCCCCCTAATGTTTAGTGACCCGCAATGGTGGACCCTCGCCTTGTATTATGGGCTGTAGAATTTTAACGATACCACAATTTGAAACCACATACTACCTGGCGTTGATCCAGAGGGTCTATCTAACACCCTGCCAAGTCAAAATATTTCTGTAGAGGGCGTTGTACGATTTTCCTTATTTGGCCTCTTATGGGAAATGGCTCCTGGACTATATACGGGTTCCTGTTATTTTACTTTTAAAATATCAAACAGCACAATATAGTCAACTTGAATGTGACATTCTGGGAATTTGCGATTAAACGTGGTAAAGCAGAGAATTTCGAATAACCCCTCTTGTGTCAACAGCGCATTAAAGCGCTCAAAATATTATTTATTTCAATTAACCATTTAATTGCCAATACATTTCAAGGACATTTTGATGTTTGCATCCAAAAGAGTTTTTGTAAATTTACAACGAAAATTTGCAAAAAATGGATTTCGGTTATCCTTCAAATGGACATTCATTAAAACTGTAGGACATTTATTAAAACGGTAAAGCTCTATAAAATTCGAATTTCTGCTTAGCCTTGTCCAATTGCAGACAAAGAAGAGTGTTTTTGAAAAGTTATTACTGGAATGACTGGCTCGGTTACTGGAAATTTTCAAAAAGATTTTTCTCTGTGCCTGCAAATTAACATTTATCAAGATCACTCCAGAGATAGTTTTTGACCAACTTGACCCTTACAGAATTAAGTTGACGCACGCGGGATTAACGGATAGCTAACCTCATCTCGTGAAAATGGACCTTTCCATTTTTAGCTATGCCCCGCCCATCACTAGCTAAGCTCCACCCACACCTCGCCGTATTGGGATTTATCGATCCCCGAATTTCCTAGCTATCAATTTCCTGAAAACCATACAGGGAAGCTGTTGAAAATTTTGTAACTAATTTGACTGGGTGCTGTTGCTGCCTATGGCAGCAACAGCGCCCTGTCAAATTAGTTTCAAAATATTCAACAGAATATTTATTAAATAGTAAAGGCATACAATTTGTACAACAACGCATAGACCGTCTTCAAATATGCGTTCGTGACGTACTTATCGACATCATTCATGACGTCATACATTATGATGCCATTCTACACATCACGTAGATGATTATGACGTCATATGATATACTCTGGAAATGTGAATTATGCATATGGTCTAATATAGCGCTCATAGGCCATGCAGGTAGTTTAAACCTATTTATCATGCCGCTAAAGAAAGCTATTCAGGTTTTAGCAGCTATATGTTGGTACATGTAAAAAGATAGCTTTCTTTTGGTCTTCAAAGACAGTTTTTGGCTGACTGACCATTAAATGATTAATAGGCGATATATATTTTGGCCTAATTAGTGCCGATTTGTTGAGCAAAAGAAGACTATTTTTTAAGACTTACCACTGGAATGACTGGCTCTGTAACAGAGCCAGTCAATCGAATAGTTAATTTTCAAAATCCCTCACTTGGTCTTCAAGTCTATACTATTGCAGATGCCATTTTCGCCAGCTTGACCGTGAAAGTATAAATGTTGACATACGCTGATTAAATCTGAGTTGATCTTCTCAAAGTTCTTGATTTAGAGTACGTTCTGTAAGATTTGGTCAAGAGTTTGATATTTTGAAATCATTGTAGTTGATAGATGTACTCTCTTGTTGATATGACTATTCCAATAGCAAATACGATGATAACAAAAGTATGAAAAATTACTTTTATTGTTCTGTAATCTATATTGACAGAGTAATTAATACATACATTAAAGTCAGATAAGTTATTTCATATAATAATGGAATTTGGCTCAGAATGAGTTTGGGCACTAAATCACATTATTAAAAGCATTCAGCCATTTTGTATCCAGTGTAGTATATACATATATAGTAAAGCAGTACACCGCCGATAGAAATAGCAACGGTTTGATAACCATTTAAAAATAATAAATAATCACAGCGCTTTCCAACATATTAATTATATACGTGAGATTCCTGAGAAATAATATACAACAAAAATCACGCACAATCCATTTTAAAGCACATTGGAATGTATCATCATTACACAGCATAGTCTGGCAACGATCAACAAAGAAAACGACCTTGCTGTCACGGTGGGTAGCAGGCTGGCCTTTGACCCACACATATACATGAGAAGGCGAATAAGGCAAAGCAATTGATAGCGATGATTCAGCTATCTCTTCTAAATATGGGTATGGAGAATTGTAAGTGTTTATATAAGGCATTGATCAGACCACATCTAGAGTATGCTAATGTGTCATTTCACCAACTGAGTAATAAGATGGAGTAATACATTGAAAGCCTGCAAAGAAGAGCCACAAAGCTATTGCCAGAACTGAAGGACCTGAGTTATGAAGACTGGCTGAATAAGCTTAAGATACCCACGCTAACATTTCGCAGTCTGTCTGGGGATATGATAATGACGTATAAGCTGTCGATCGGAGTATCCGACAGTGAATTTTGTCCTCACATACCAATCAGAGAAGGCACAATATCATATGAAAATCTATAAAAGGATATACGGCGAGTAGGCTCAGGCACAATAGAAGTTGTATACGAGTAGCTAAGGCATGGAACAGTTTTCCAAAGGAACTGAATTTAACAATAAGGGTTATGAAAATAACCTTAAGTACTTACTGTCAAGTAGTCAAGCGCATGTGTTAAGTTCAATGTCCATGCAGACAATGGACCTTTCCAGTTTTAGCTATGCCACACCCATCTCAAGCTCCACCAACAGTTCGTATGGGCTGCGATTGATCTATCCCTGAACTTCCTGGCTATCAATTTCCAGGATACAATGCATGTAAGCTGTTGCATATTTTGAAACTAATTTTACTGGGTGCTGTTGCTGCCAATGACAGCAACAGCGCCCAGTCAAATTAGTTTCAAAATATTCAACAGATTGTATATTAAATAGTAAAGACATACAATTCATACGACGCGCCGGACTATTACGCGTTTAAAACTATCTAAATCAATTTATTCATGCTGTACTTGATTACGACAGCATCATCAACGCCACATAGTGGATTATGACGTCATATAATGGATGGATAAACTGGAAAGGGCATTGATACTGCATAGGATGTTGGTGAAGACATTTATTGTTTCACTTTTCAAATAAAATCATGCATAATAATTAAGTGATATGTTCCTACTATATATTCAAGAGAATGTTATTTAAATTGTATATTCATCAAAGACATACAATTTGTACAATTTCTGACGAATTTTTTGATTTTTGAGATGGAGCAACGTCATTATAATTCTGACATGAATTAGCATGTGATGTAGTTCATCATGACGTCAGATAAGTCACCTTTGCAGAGTATCCAGATATCAATCTGACGTCATATGACGTAATAATCAGCAAAGTATATGGCGTGTAGGATGGCGTCATAATCATTACGTCATAAATGATTATGTTTTGCCCTTCTTCGACTCTTAATAGTCACACACGTTGTACGAATTGTATGTCTCTGCAATTTAATAAACATAATTTGAATATTTTGAAACTAAGTTGACTGGACGCAGCAACAGCGCCCAGTCAAATTAGTTTCAAAATATTCAATAGCTTACTTTTATTGTTTTCTGGAAATTGATAGTCAAAGAGTTCAGAGATCGATCGATCCCAACACGAGCGAGGTGTGGGTGGAGCTTAGCTAGAGATAGGCGGGGCATAGCAAAAACTGAAAAGGCTCATTAGGTTTAACCCCACTTGCATCAACTTAGCCCTTTAATGGTAAAATTTGCGAAAGTGGAATCTGCAGAGTAGTCTTGAGGAATGTTATTTTTGAGAAGTTAGCACTAGAATTACTGGCTCGGTAAATATTCTTCTGTTGGACTGCGAATGGGCACTGGCTGTGCAAAGACTTGAATGTTGTTCACCATTACAACGTTGATGGTAAAGCCAGCCAAAACAACGCTACAGCCATTGATATGCAAATTGTATACCTCTAATCCTATGCGTGTAGAATACTTGGTAAAACATTTACACATAATGATACTATTATTAGCAAGGCTAGAACAATTATATTTCTCTCTCATTCTAGATGCGTGTAGCAGTTCAATAAACCATACTGTCCCTTAGTCGATTGATTGTTCAGTTGGACAGTCTGTCGGTCGGTCGGACAGTCAATGCCACAACGATCAGATTAATACAATTATTTTGAAATCCACCTACCTCAAATACAAATTTCAGAATTCTCAATAACTCTGGTTCCGCTGGAGAGATATTGACATAACTGTGTGAACGGTTGCCCATAGGGTACCACGTTTCAGGTTTTGGGCTATACAATAATCAGCCTTACGGGACAAGTTGCTCGTGTAGTCCTGAAGGTGTGAGAAAAATTTGGTGGTAAAATGTCAACGGTTAGCGCCACGGCGACCAGTTTACTACGAATATTTTGAAAACCATTTGCCTCAAAGACACATTTCAGAATTGTCAATAAGTCTTGTTCCGCTGGATAGATATTGACAAAACTGTGTGAAAGGTTGCCCGTACGGTCCCGTTGATGTGGGCCAAATTTGGCGTGAAAGGTCAAATATCATGGTCTCAGTGACACACGCAGCTACTGATATTCTATCGATCATATTACAGTTTTTATTTTTTTGTAGTTTAATGATTTGTACCGTATAACTGGCACAATCATCAATCTATCTAAATACGAACAACACTATAAAGTTGAATAGAATCCTCACTTATAATATAATGATTTGAGGGCGAAGGTGTAGTAGAAATGCATCGGGCGTGTGTAACAGATGCTACCACTGGCCTCAAGTATATCGCGTGAATGATTAGCATAGGATAAGTTGAGTGTTCCTCTAACGTTCACACCTCTTAGAAAATGCTTCTTAACCATGTTTGTATAGGATTATTTAGTTATGACAAGGGTTATACGGTTTTAGTGATTTAATTTGAGTACTAATCATAGTAGTATTTCGCATTTACATGGTGATCAGTTGTATCGTGTCATCATTGACCTTTCCAATTCACCCATTCATCACACGACGTCATAATCAACTACGTGACGTGTAGAATGACGTTATAATCAAATGGCACGATTGAGTGCGTCTTAAACGCGTAATAGTCCGCTGTACGAATTGCATGTCTTTACTATTTAATAAACATTCTGTCGAATATTTTGAAACAAATTTGACTGGGCGCTGTTGCTGCCATAGGCAGTAGAACACCCAGTCAAATTAGTCTCAAACTATTCAACAGCTAACCTGTATAGTTCTCAGGAAATTGTTAGTCAGGGAGTTCGGGCATCGATTAATCCCAACACGAGCGAGGTGTGGTTGGATCTTAGCTAGAAATCGGCGGGGCATAGTTAAACCCGGAAAGATCCATTACGCTCTCTATGATTATGTAAGCACCATACCTGAGATCACGTATTGTGAGGTTTGCGATAGTAGCCATAGGTGTTTGTGGAAGATTGCTTGCTGTTGATATGGCACAGGGAGTTAAATGACAATCTGATAGGAGAGTCATTTAGCTTTTGTACATATGCGGAAATGGAATTACTAGCTACCTGTCGGTTCTGATCTAATTCACAATTGGCCTTCGACTAGACGAACCTGACGTTGACGTCGTAACACCATTTGGGATCCACATAATCACCATTATGATGTCATCACATCGTCATCATAGCACCATTGTAGATTTAACCTAAATTACTGAACCGTTTCCTATGCAGTAGATCAAGTTACAGCATTGCACAATGATGGAATCCAGTTTTAGCTATGCCCCGCCCATCTTTAGCTAAGCTCCAGCCACAGTCTGTCCGTGTTGGGATCGATCGCTGTACTACCTGACCATCAATTTCTAGAAAACTATAGAGATACGCTGTTGAATATTTCGAAACTAATTTGACCAGTAAATTTAGTTTCAAATTATTCAACAGCATGTGTATTAAATAGTAAAGCCATACAATTCGTGCAACAATGATTAGTCCATCATCAATTAAGCGTGCATGACGAACTTAGCTACGTCATTCACAATATCATTGATTATTACGTCATACTACACGTCATGTATGTGATTATGACGTCATATGATTGATGGATAAACTGGAAAGGTCCTATATGGCGAAATGAGAATTGAGTAAATATGTCAATCGTACTGTTTTGCATCTGTGAAATATGGATTGCACGTTCAGCTAGATTTTACAATAAGTCAGCATGATATTGCTGGCTTAGGTCATGGTACCTCTTGATAAAGTTTTTGCCAACATATAAGATACAATATCTTGAAGATGCTACTGTAAGATGCTATGGTAATCAGTAGTTACAATATAGCTATTGGCCGTCTCACTGCTGATAATTTGCAGACGCCGTATTGCCGTGGGTTATATCTCTGGACCTGGTGAATATTCTGAAAATTATTTGACTGAACGTTGTTAGCGGCTAATTCACCAACAACTTTCAGTCAAATTGTTTTCAAAATATTGAGCAACTCAAGAGTGTTTGCTCGCTGAAACTATTGTCTGGTGGCTTACAGATGCGAGACAGTTAAGGATTATGGAAGTGGTTAATCAGCCAGTTCTCCATGACGTCAATCCCATCTTGGGATACGAACGCTCATGGTCTATATCGGATTCTGGGAAAACCAGGTAGCCGACACTTGTACGTGACAGGTCAGAGCTCAAGCTAAGAGAACTGGGGAATGCCTGGAGACAGTTAATTGCCTGGACACAAAATAAATATCACCTTTGAGTGAATAATGATTATGAAGTGAAAACTTAGCATGGTTGTCAAACAAGAGTGGGTGAGGACACTATAACCACTATCTATCGATTGATGTGCTTGTCAGAACCGATTTATTTACAGAAAGGCTCATAATAAAACTTCACATCTCTGAAGATTTAGAATAGGAATAGAATGGGTTTTAGAGTGTATGATTTGTGCATTTATATAAGATAGAAACACGTTGTTAGTGCACCACTCGACCATCTGGTGATCATTCCATTAACTGAGAGCTTCATTGTTAGAATTGGATTATTTTCAATAGACCATGTTTTGGTGTACATTAATACACACTACATGTCTTGTCTAAATCGCCTAGATATTATTGTAAAGCTAGATTAATAAATTATACTCAATCCTTTACATGTTTTTCGAGCAGTTCTTTAGAATCAATTCTAGAATCGCCCTGAGAGAACAAAGGAACCTCTTTACCAAATATTCCTCTTTCCCGATTACATAAGTCAGTATCAGAGTCTCAACCTTTTCTTAGTAGTGTAAGTCTGAATTCTTCAACGTGCTGTCAAATTACAAAAAGAAATGGACATCTAATAAAGCTACGACGATTCAGTTTCACAGAACCACTGCTTATCTTGCATCCCATTAACATGATTGAACCGGAATGAGCTGTACATAGAGAGCTGTCCGTCATTAACAATAAGATATACTCCACACGATGCTATAGCACAACAATCATTCCCGCGATGACGACAATACATGATTCGCACGGATATTGAGGAAAGTGCGACATTTACTATTTATTAATTCGAGAAATAAATAATCCGATTATACAGAAGTGGCCCTTGTCTGCTTGGGTTCCTCTTTAATGCTGGGTTCAGAAGACTCCTTAACAGTGATCATAAGTTTCATAATAGAACAATATATGAAACACATGTTGAAATATTAGGAGTGTCTGAATAGAATAATATGGTAATAGAGAGATTCATTTTCAACTATACCCCGCCCATTTCTAGCAAGGTTATCCCCACTTCCTTAGGCGTGTTGAATTCGAATTGAAACTTAGAACCTGGAATTTCAAGGTAACAATATTTTAAGCTGTTGAATAGTTTAAAAAAAAATCGTCATGGGATTTCTTTCCGCCTAGGAAAGCAACAACGTCGATTCAAAATATTCTAGCTGTATAGTATATTGTAAATTCACCAAAGGCATACAATTCATTTGGTAACAGATTTTTCGATCTTGTGAAGGACATTTTGATTTTGATGTAAGCGAACAAGTGAGGTATTCTAATTGTGCCGTCAGATAATTGAGTGGCACACCGGCTCCTTCACTTAGGTGTTATTTGGTGTATCACCTTTGATCTATCGAGGACATGCGAACATTTTGCCAACATCAGATCTCACAGACTTCGCAGCAAACAGATAAATCCAGGGATTGATCGCAGAGTTAGTGAAACAAATCTTATTAAATATATCTAGTAGATATCCTTCAAGTGGGCTGTCAGTTAAATTAAGTACGTATACACGTATAGCTTGAACTATATATGGAAACATAGTAACAAGATATGCAACAATGACAATACCCAATGCATTAGAATCCGTCTGTCTACGCCTTTGGTTGAGTCCATCAGCTGATGACTTCCCAGTAGTCGAGTCGGATAACACGACTGCCACCTGCTTAGCAACATGAAAGCCAGACGTTGTTATGAAGGGCACGCATAACCAAACTATTATTACCCAGGGAATGAATATATGATAGTTCCCTGTGAATAGACAAACATGCATATCACTGTCTCCTGTCGTCGATATTTCCACAGGCTCACAGAAAATAGCTACGACGACGGCTTGGATAGCCTGGACGATCCAGATTGAAAGGCAAACTTTAACCAAATGTCCTGTGGTCACTTGGGTGTGAGAAGCCAGAGGATAGACCAACTGAAAGAATCTGAATAAAACATAAACAAATATTAGTTTTACCCCTTTGAACATTAGAGCCCCTCATTCCTCAATTTCAAGGTAATTACACAAGCAAAGCTGTTGAATATTTTGCAGCTAATTTGATAGGAATTTGTAACAAATACAACTGCTACTACTACCACTGTAAGTGTTGCTGCTACTGCTAATGCTACTGCTACTACTACTACTACTACTACTACTACTACTACTACTACTACTACTACTACTACTCCGAATTTAATGTTGCCAAGAATAACATACATTGGACTGAAAAGACAGCTAACTCTATGTATTCTGTCTGTCTTACATTCCTAAATTTAAACTAGACAGGGGCCAAGGTACATCCGCCCGGAAACAGGACTGCTCAGTAATATTGCCAATCTAACTGGCTCCCCATTAGGTGGAGCAGAGCAGTCACTGCTTAATTTCGGTCTTACGTTTGCCCCAACACCAACACCAAGAACAGGTGTGGATACTCTTTTATATAAAGGCTGTATGGAAACATCTGAGTTTAGTCACAGCATTAAGTTAGCAGAGTTCTTTCGTAACTCTAATAGTAACATTCCACGATTCATTGAAAAATCTGAGTGGGCACCAAACGTAAAACTCGTGGACGCCGCGGTCGTTGAAAGCATAGAGCTCTTTTCATAACGTGTCAAAAATTCTACATTTCCTAATGATCAACCAAATTTACCCTATGAGGAACGCCAGTCGCGAATTGAGTTGGGTAAAACAGCGAAATAGTCATAAAAATGCAGGTAAAGGATCGGCGACTGTAATAATGCTTAATGATAACTATAAATATGAAGCACAACGACAACTTAGTAACCCAACGCATTACTAGACACTAAGCGAGCCACTTTGGCAAAATAATTGCAGCAAATTTAATGAGATTATACGAATATTGCTCGATAGCAAGAAGATCACCGAAAAGCAACATAAGTATCTCGTTGCTAAGCGTGAGTCAAAACCACGGACTTTCTATCTTTTGTCAAAAATTAATGAACCCATAGATTCGTGGTTGGACCCAATGTCACCACCCTGGCGATCTATAATCTCAGATTGTGGTTCAGACTCCCACAGAATCAGTGAGTACATCGATTACGATCTACGGCCAATAGCAAATAGACACCCCAGCTTCTTGAAAAACACAGACGACTTCTTATCTCAGGTTTCTGAGCTATGGATACCTCCAAATGCATTCTCGTCACGCATGACATCGACGCTATGTATACATTGACATCCAGACGGGTATAAATTATATTCGTAAAGCATTCGTGAACTACCCAGATACCACCAGGCCAGACAAAGAGGTAATAGCTCTATTAGAGCCGAGTCTGAGAGGCAGTGGTTTTGAATTCGATGGCGAAATCTACCAACAAATCTGCGGCTGCACGATGGGTAAGCGCTTTAGCCAATATTTACGTAGCAAAGTGGGAGGAGGAAGCATTAAAAAGTGTCCAAAGGAGCCCCCACCCCACCCCACCCCCCACCCCGTTTATCGCAGGTACCTTAATGACATTTTCATGCGTTGGCAACACACAAAGGCAGAGTGACGAATTTTTTCGAAATTCTGAACAATCACGATCCGAATATCAAATTAAAAGCAACCATTGACGAGATGTCTGTAGATTTTATGGATGTAACTGTATTTAAATGTCTAATGTATGAAACAACTGGCTACTTAGACTACAACGTGTATTTCAAATCAGCGGATCAACTAATATACAAAAAAATCTTTCCATTCCCCGCATACTTTTAAAGGAATCGTATAATTTCAAATAATCCGTTTTCAGAGGAATTCGAGTGATAGGAAAAACTTTGAAGAAGCGTACACTACCCTATTCAAAGCCCTCAGACCACGAGGTTACTCCTCACGATTTTCGCGCAAAATCAAATCTGAAACATTAGACCGCTTGACACCATTCCATACAATGTTTCAAATCACCGGTCTACCACAATTTCTCACGATCGTCCGATCATAGGTGTAGACGAATCTCGCAAATGCAATGCAAGTTAGATAGGTTTCTCCCGAAGCACGAGCTTTCAAAATAAAATCAAATTCCAACTTCAGTCTACCCTAGATTGCGACTCTGAAAATGTTATTTTTCTAATATCATGCAAATTGTGCCAAAACAGTATGTCCGCGAAACCAAAAGTCCATTAAGATGGCGGGCAACTCAACACCTTTCAGATATTAGGCTAGAGGAAACACACATGTTTCTGAACATTTTACTCTTCCTGACCATTTAGTCCCTCGTGATTTTGAAATTATGCCGATTGAACTATTTTACCACCCCTTTCAGATACGGCAGAAGAAACTGATAAACAAAGAAAACTTCGAGAATCATTTTAGATAAAAATACAGTCGCCATGGGGAATAAACTCTGGGCCGGGCTTATCTGACCAAGGTGACAAAATTCCATTCATTAATCTGCGATCTATCGCAGATTATTGTTTTTACTTAGCATCTTTCTTATTATTATTCTTCTCCCAAAAGTTTAGGAGCTATCTCCTCCTAAAGTTCTCATCCGATCAACTCCAAATTTGGTCAACTTCAAGGGGCCATGCCACAATCGATGGCTAATACTTTAATTTTGGCTCGATAAAACAGTTTTGGAGCTACCCACCTTTGAGTGGGCAAAAAGTCCCATAGGAAATGTATGGGGATTTTCAAAATTGATCTTTGAAGTGCTACTACAGCCAGAGTTTTGAACGGATCACTACCATATTTTCTGAGGATGTTACCACTGGGAATTTGTTTTTGAAAACTCTTTTTTTTCAAAATATCCGCCAGACTTTTAACCCCACAATGCATGGCAAAATCTCCCATACGAAATGTATGGGAATTTCAAATAAATGTTTGAAGTGCTACTACACCTAGTGTTTTGATCGGATCACTCCCATACATGGGTAGGGTGTTACCGCTGATGATAATTTTTGAAAAATATATTTGTTTCAAAATGGCCGCCATGAAAAAATGTTGTGCAAAAATACCAGTTTTCGTTTTTTGCAAATATTAACTCAGGATGAAAAATTGGGGGGAAAATTGAAATTTTGAAAAATATTTTTTTTTAATTTTCAGGCCGACCAGGCACACCTTTTGGGGTCAAAATGACCAAAAAATATTTTTGCAGAAACGAACTCGCGGTGAAAAAATATATTTTCAAATTAATTTTTTTCAAAATGGCCGCCAAAGCGAGTTTTGTCCCGATCCACTTGAAATTCGGTGAACTTCTAGCTCTCATATTGACCTGATTGGGTGTCAAATTTAAAGATGATCTGACCTGGAATTTCGAGAAAATCAGCTTTTGGTTGTCACATAGCCCCGTAGTAAATCTATGGGAGCGATATTGGAAGTGTTATCTCCCATGGTTTTCTTCCGATTCTCTTCAAACCTGGCCAGATTCTAGAACATTTATAGATCTAAAAATTCCAAATGAAAATTTTTATATCTCCCTTGGGGTCAAGCTCATTCATGGGGTAAACCTTTCCAGTTTTCATGTTTGGCATAAGTTACGTGCCTTTCATCGTGCAATTTCAAATAGCATGTTAGAAGATACACATTATTTTATGCTCAGGGTCACGATAAACTTTTAGTGTAAACCTATGGGAATTTCAAGCATGGGTCTTTGAGCTGGGCCTACAGCTAGAGTTTGTATTAGCTCATCATCAGAGATGTTCAATGGCCTTAGAAGAGGCCGTATACTATTTCTTCATGCCCAGTCATCGCAGATTTACAGCTACTTCAGTAAATGTTCTCTAGTTCTGACCTATAATCGGAAAAAACATTGAAATCTTCAAAATCTTGAGAAACTGAAACAACCCTTCAACAAGCGTCCAGTAATTGCGTTTAAGAAAAATCCGAACCTACGTGACATATTGGTAAAAGCAAAACTAAAATAGCTGTCCAGAATATCCATCTCAATTATTCAACATTAACCCTTTCATGATGAAGTCAGCCAAAAGCGGCCATGTAGTGATATTGGGCAATGACAATTTGCAGGCCGGGATTGGAGTATTTTTACCACTGTAATAACAGGCTCCGGAACCGATTCCAGTGGCATATTCTCTGGAACGACCTTGTCTGTGCCTGCAAATCTCCATTAATTAAATAAACAAACACATATTTTGATTTGATTGAACAAATTACAGGGTTAACATTAATGCGATATGGCTTTCCTCAAACAACATGACAAATCTTAGGCAGTAAGATAAACCAGAATATTTTAAATTTGTGAATTATTGACGATTCTGAGCTAGTGCTTTAACAATATTAACTACTACTACTACTACTACTACTACTACTACTACTACTACTACTACTACTAGTACTACTACTACTACTACTACTACTACTACTACTACTACTACTACTACTACTACTACTACTACTACTACTACTACTGTTGCTGCTGCTGCTGCTGCTGCTGCTGCTGCTGCTGCTACTACTACTACTACTACTACTACTACTACTACTACTGCTGCTGCTGCTGCCGCCACTACTACTACCACTACTGCTACTACTACTACTACTACTACTACTACTACTACTACTACTACTACTACTACTACTACTACTACTACTACTACTAGCACTACTACTACTAGACTACTACTACTACTACTACTACTACTACTACTACTACTACGACTACTACTACTACTACTACTACTACTACTACTACTACTACTACTTTTTTTCTTTTTTTTTTGAAAATCCGACGCTGACGCAGTCGGATACACTTCCCGGAGGAACTCCTTTAAAAAGGCTTGCAAACCCCCATAAAAAATCGGTTGAAATAGCAGGCTTTATTAATAGAATAACAATACAAACCTAACATATCAAAACAGTGCAAGCTAAAATACTCTATTATCATATACCACAACCGTGGCATAACTACATAGAAAACATAATTAATAAAGAGCTGATAACATAACATAATTCAAGAAAGACATTGCTATTTGCACACCGTGTAGTAGTAGGCCCAAATGGCGAGCATAGCTAACCAACAAGTGGTAAAGCCACTCATCGATAATTAGCAGTAAGCTACTGCTAATCATTGATGCCATTGAGCCGATTCATGACCGGCAGGCTAAGTAGATCATATGTAGTTTAACGTAGCACACCGTATAGTAGTAGGGCCAAATGGCGAGTGCAGCTCGCCAACAAGTGGCGAGGTGACTCGTCAATAAGTAACAAAAATCACTCATTGACGCCAGCTAGCCGATTATTAAATACCCAACGGACGTAGTAGCCTTTATATAATATAATGCACAAAGCAAACG
Organism: Chaetoderma sp. LZ-2023a; assembly: GCA_034401795.1. Taxonomy (NCBI): domain Eukaryota; kingdom Metazoa; phylum Mollusca; class Caudofoveata; order Chaetodermatida; family Chaetodermatidae; genus Chaetoderma; species Chaetoderma sp. LZ-2023a. Next base: position 15,455,951 of record CM067367.1, on the reverse strand, counting down.
TATACAAACTATGACTACTTAGATGGCGTTCTGGGTTCACATTCTAAATTTACTTCATTGTAAGTTTTTGCAAATTACCCTGGAACAAATACACCTACAGTAAATATTTACAACAGGAAGCTAATTGTTAACTTGAAAATCGGATCACCTCCAGAATATTGACATAATGCTCATTTGATATTTAAATATTCTGATCCCAAGGTTAAGATATTCGTCAAGATTAGAGTCTCCTAAGGCATTACAATTTTAAAATAAAGGCAATTAAATTAAATTAAAATAGCATTTATCAATATACAGCAAGCAGCGAGTGTGCTAGCTTATACAAGTTCCGCTTCTGATATTTTAAGATATCCGTATTCAATTGATACTAGGCCAGTTTTGCACCATACGTCTTTAAATCTACTTTCTCTCCCATGTTCTACTAGCCTGTAAAATTCACAATGAATGCAGTTTATCAACAATGATCGAAATATAGCTTGTATGGCTCTCTGATGGTTGTTGCCGGTTTTATCTCTATGATTCGTCCGATATTTGAGCAATCTTTGAACAAAATTGTTTCAGCCACTAAATTCACATATTTGGTTCCAAATTTAGCAAGGAGCATATTGATCAGCCACTAAATTCACATATTTGGTTCCAAATTTAGCAAGGAGCATATTGATATATACCCAAAAGCCTGTAGTTATGCGACACTGAGTAAATAGATGGTCTATCGTTTCCTCCTCAGTATTACATAATAAGCACCGGTCTGTACTTGATATTTTACACATATAAGTAAGATGACCGACCCATAGCCTTCGATGGAGTAATCGCCATGCCAGGTCCCGTGCATTTCCTGGTAGACAAGGTAGATGTATTGCTTTCCAGGCATTTTTCCAGTTCTTTGGCGTGCATCCTAAATTGTTCCAATGCCTAACCACAATAGGAGTCTGTCTCCGACTTTGCATTAGAATTCTATACCAGTCTCTAGATGCCATGTTGTATTTTTTATGTTCTGACATAAATACTAATGTTGGTTGCAACATATCAATGTTGCCACGTGCTTTCGGCAATTTGAACCATACAGCAGGTATTGCATTCTTTATTCTAACAAATAAGCGCTGAGCATCAATATGTCTCATTGATGTTATTCTTGCTACATCTTGCATCGCAATCCATCTACGAGATTTCGGATTTACCAAGTCACGTAAATATTGAATACCATTTTTGGCCATAGAGGGCAAATTTAATACATCATCATTATCACGAATCAACTCGTTGCCCCCAAAGACGTTGCTCTAAGGCATCTTCCCAACAATTGGGTTGTGGCATTGATCGTGTAAATATTTTTAAGGCTTCGAGCTGTTCTTTATATACATTTGGAATCTTTTGATGATTAGGTGGCAATTTATTGCACATAAATAAACATTCTACTGGAAATGGGTCAACGTACCTTTGGAGAGGTGCCCTTGAAACACTTGACCAAGATGAGTTTGAAGTAAGTAACTTATTCAAGAATTTCAATTTTAAAGAAGCACACTTTGCTGAAACATTAACCAAATCCAGGCCTCCGGCATGCTTTTCATTGGTGAGGATTGACTGTGATACTAAATGGGCTTTGTCCTCCCATAAGAAGGACAAAAGTAACGTGTTGATCTTTGACTCTACTGATTTGGGCATATGAACTACAGAAGCGGTATACCACAGTCCAGATAAAATTAAATTATTACGGACAAATGTCCTGCCAAAGACAGTTAGGCGACGTCGTTTCCAATTTAGTAATGCACACTTTAGCTTGGATATCCTTTCTTCCCAGTTTAGTAATACATTTTGTTCTCTACTAAAGTAAATATCCGAAATTTTTATGACATCATTTGAGCTTTTAATATCCATCACATTATCAGTTCTGCCCTTCCAATCGCCCAAAAACAATCCCTTAGATTTATCTTTATTGACTTTAAGTCCTGATGCCTTTTGAAAATCTGTTAATACTCCATTTAAAACTCTAAAATCCGTATTTTTACCTGCAAACACAGTCGTATCATCTGCATATTGAGAAACCTTTAGTGGCCTTTCTACGCCACGTATACATATTCCTTGAAAGTCATTGCGTTGCCTCAATGTGGCCCCCAACGATTCCATAGCTATGACGAATAGAAGCGGGGACAGTGAGCAACCCTGTCTGACACCTCGTTCCAACACTACAGGTTTGGATAGCTGATTGTTAACTAAATAGAAACGTGTTATATCAGTATATAAAATATTGACCCATTTAATAAATCTTGAACCAAAGCCAATATGGTCTAAAGACTTAAACAAGAAATCCCATTCTAGTCTGTCAAACGCCTTCTCGTTATCAAGTGCTATTATTGCTGCTGGGATACAATCCTTTTCAACTAATTGAATAAGGTCCCGTATAAGCAAAGTGTTGTTTAATATTGATCTTCCTGGCACAGAGCAGGTTTGATCATCATGAATGACTTCGCCTAGGACTGCGCCAAGTTTTAATGTTAGTGCCCGAGTAATAATCTTATAATCTACACAGAGTAGAGAGATTGGTCTATAATTCTGTATTTTATTTCTGTCACCCCTCTTGTATATAAGCCGAACATATGCTTGAGCCATCGATGTAGGGAGATGCCCTTGCTTAAAAATGCTGGTTGCTATTTCTTCTAATACTGGCCCAAATATGTGCCAGAATGTTTGATAAAATTCAACTGGAAGTCCGTCACATCCAGGAGACCTTTCTAACTTCATACCTTTGAGGGATTTTGTCAAATCATCAATTGTTATTGATTGGTCACAGCTTTCGCGACATGAATCTGGAAGTCTTTTCGTTATATTAGCTAAAACATCTCTAGTTGCAGTTTCCTCGCTTCCCTCAGATTTATACAATGATTTGTAAAATTTGGATACTGTTTCAATCATTTCTGCATTTGAGCACACTGATACTCCATCATTAGTCTTCAGTGAGCGCATTAATTTCTCTATACCTCTTGCTTTTTCCAAATTACAAAAGTAACGTATAGGCTTTTCGCCCTGGGTGTGCATTTGTGCTCTTGACCTTATTTTGGCGCCATCAAACTGATATTGCTCTATTTCATTTAGTCTACCTTTTAATTTAACTAATAGTTCGTAATAATTATATTCCCCATCATTAATTTTCTTATTAATTTTACACAACGACCTCTGAAGCGCCTTTTTACGCTTTCGTATTTCACGTGCTTTCCTAATGGAATACTGCCTTGAAATATATTTCAGGTCTGATTTAGCATCTTCCCACCAGTCTGTTATACATTCATACGAACCGCTTCTTTCATCCCAATGCCTCCAACAACTTTCCACACATTTGCGGTAGCAACTATCTCGTAGCAATGCTACATTAAGTTTCCAAAATCCATCTCCTCGTTTGACCAAGTCAGCATTGTCTAATGTGATGGAAAACATATTGTGATCAGAGAAAGTTACTGGTTTTATGTTAGTTTTACACATGTAACCTTTCAATGAAAGTTCTACATAGATCCTGTCTAACCATGAAGCTAACCTTCCATTGGTTGAAAACCAAGTAAATTCCTGGCCTTCTGGATTTTCAATCCGATAAGTGTCTAACAAGCTTTTATTTTCACAAATGTGTTTCAAAATATTATGCGATGTGTCATTAAAATTAGACCTAGAGTTTCTGTCTTTAGCCTCGTCTAATATGCAATTAAAGTCACCGCCCATAATTAGGTTTTCAGGCGTTCTGTCTTGAATTATTGTGGAAACATCATTTAGAAATTCACGGCGCAATTGATGAGAGGTAAGTGCATAAAGGCACATCAAATTTAAACTTGTGTTTAGTACATCAATTGATACACAAATCCATCGTCCATTTGGATCTGATGACGACGATATAACGTCAACATAGTTGAGACAGTGTGGCAGGATAAGAATGGCCACTCCCGCACTATTATCCTGTGATAAAGAAAAAAAAATCTGCCCTTTTGAAATATCTTTGAGAGATTCATACACTTCAGCTTTTTGAATTTTGGTCTCTTGTAGAAAAGCAATATCAACTCTCTCATTTGCTAATTCTTCAAGCAAGTGGCGCTGCTTGAATTCGGTATTTAATCCTCTGCAATTGATGGTGCAGATAATCATAATTTGTAAAATGATGTTTACAACCGCCATCATTAGATTAACTAGATTTGGGGTTTTTAGCTCGTTTCTTAGACCATTTACCTAATTTTCGGGCGAATTCAATATTTCCTAGTTCTACCACAGACAAATATTCATATTTGGAAATATCAGAATCATGGCGCAGTAGACGATATTTCACGCCTCTCGCCGTTACATATGGCACTAACACTTCACCCCCTTCTGATCGGTACATTACCATTTCATCTTTCATCTGTGAACTCTGTGTTTGAATGGGCACATCTGATTCTGCAACTGACATTGTATCATCATCCATATCATTTACTTCAATCTCAGATTCTGAGCTATTGTCTTCTTTATGACGCTTATTGCTACTTAAGTAACATTTGGCAGGAGCATCATTTACCATATCTTCAAGCTGACTTAAATCAAGTGGGCTTAGCGGAAAATCGACTGAACTTTCTGTCTTCTGAGTCCTAAACTTATCCTGTCCTAATTTTAATTCATCTTCTAAGGAATTGTAAACTGGCTCTTCTGTAAGATCATCATTTTCCTGGTGTCCTTTACAGCAACGTTTGGCTCCACTGCATTTTGAGTATTTTCTTGACTTAAGGTTATACCCTCCTCTAATACATGAATTTCATCAACTGTAGTTACTTTAACAGGATTTGATGATTTGTTTGTGTCATTTACAGTGGCATGAACCAAAACAACAGCTTCCATAGCGGTTGCTTCAGAAGCATTTGACTCAGTTGCATCCTTTAATGGGCGATTATCTCCGGATACTGAGGGATTGTTTTGATTTTTTGGACAGCGCCATTTAAAATGGTCAACTGAACCACAGAGCAAACATTTGTTTCGATTGGGACAATCTGTTGCCAAATGGTCAGTACTTAGGCAGATCCGGCATTCTTTAATTTGCCCTCTATACCATAAGGGCAGGACAAAGCTGCCATCAAGCGTCAACCTGCTTGGTAAAGGGCTATCCACTTTATCAAACCAAATACGTCTTACACCGTTTTCTAGCGTTCTGTCAAAGGGATACGTTTCCCGTTCAATCTTTTGCACTTTGCCATACTTCTTGAGTTCACTCATGATTCTGTCATCTGGAATTTCTAGTGGAACTTTCATCTTCACTAGCAACCTATCTGACTCGATTTCCTCTACGTTACAAACTTCACCTTTTACAATAAGAACATCTTCCAGAAGCTTTTCCTTGACCCCCCTCATTTGACACTGTTACATTCCATACAGTTTTAGTAACATTGATAAGCCCCTGCAAAGTAGCAGGTCCCGCGCCAACGACGTCTTTTAACCCATGATACACGTCGATAGCCGTGACACCCCACCCCTTAGTTGTTATTTTAAGGCTTAGGGTACGCTTATAGGTTGCCATGGTGGTTTATCAAAGGAGGAACTACATACTACTACAACAGATAATAAATATATACTTATATAACACCAGGACGTCAGGGAAAGAGCTAAGCACTAAATAAATAGTGTCCCCTTTTGAAACCCTGACGTCTACCAACAAATATACGAATAGAGAGTACAGTCGTATATTTGTTAGTTTCAACCACTTTCTAAGTGGTTCACTAACACCTTGCCGATTAAAGTATACTAACAAATATATGAATAGATAGTGCAGTCATATATTTGTTAGTCTGTTCGAGTTGACCGGGGACAGCCAACTGACTATAAGGATTTATATAGTTAAAGAACTAGGCTTGTGCTTACAAATGACAAAGGAATTAAATCCACTCACTCTAGCGATCTTGCCAAATATAATGCGCTAGCCTACGAACTATAGAAATAGCAGACTGGCGCTGGGAGAAATGGATTGCATTGACCACAGTAAGAGGAGCCCTATTAAATGGCGGAAACCGCCAGCTAAGAGGAATGCCTTTAGAAAATGGAGACACAAAATGCGCTCCAACCAGGACAAGAATTTACAAATTAAACATAAAGTTTGAAAGGAAATACTAATACGAAATATATGTATAAAATTTATCTACAAAATCGCGCTAGAAACTAGCAAATTCGGGCAGCAATTGCAGAGCTAAATAAACGCGTGCGTTCACTTCGACTACTACTACTACTACTACTACTACTACTACTACTACTACTACTACTACTACTACTACTACTACTACTACTACTACTACTACTACTACTACTACTACTACTACTACTACTACCACTACTACTACTACTACTACCACTACTGCTACTACTACTACTACTACTACTACTACTACTACTACTACTACTACTACTACTGCTACTACTACTACTACTACTAGACTACTACTACTACTACTACTACTACTACTACTACTACTACTACTACTACTACTACTACTGCTACTGCTACTACTACTACTACCACTACTACTACTACTGCTACTACTACTACTACTACTACTACTACTACTACTGCTACTACTGCTACTACTACTACTACTGCTACTACTACTACTACTACTACTACTACTACTACTACTACTCATGGCGATGAGAGATGTATGTTAAACTATAGATCTATGTACCTGAGAACGGCAAAAATTGCTATGTGATAACTGCTTGCTACGTAGGAGAGGAACGTAAACGCTACCGTAATGTTGCATAGCCACGTCATGTCTAGGCCTAGAATGAAAGGTGATAGTAGGCTATAGTAGACAATACATGCAACACAGACACCAAAATCAGTAACTCCTAAACTAAGAATAACGCAGAAAACTGGTGTTTTGTAGCGTTTATAATAGATGAGATACAGCAAGAGAATGGCGTTAGTGACGATTCCAAATGCGTAAATAATATTAAACATGTAGTTGCTTATCCATGTAGGAAACGCTTGAAATGCTTTGATCACGGCCAACGAAGCACGTAGCTGGTGATGCATGGGAGGTCTTATGTAATCCGACCAACTTCCATTCGCATATTCAGCACGTAAATCATGATTCCTCATATACGTGTTATTGACCATAGTGAAGATAGTTTCCCTTTTCTAAATGAAGAGGTCCGGTTGCTTGAACTAATGAAAATCAGCACTATAGAATGGCAAACTGTAATAAAAATATTCTAATTACCGCATGCTGCACGATAAGCTTCATTACATTTGTATATTTCATCTATACTTATTTTGTTAATAGAAGACATGCTAAGTGCAGTTTATCGTATGTATTGAAGCTGTTCCAAAAATGCTAATATACATCTATCAACAGCTACGCAAAACGCTCAAAATGCTACTGATGTCAAGTAACTATTTAATTGTCAAGGATTCTCAAGCGAATCGAAATATTTGCTCCGTGACTCTCCATTTGCATACCAAGAGAAAATTATTTTTGTAATTGTATTACAAGAATTTATAAAGAATTTCCTTCTGGGGTCTTGCAAATAGACAGGTTTTGTGGCAGCATCTGATACCATTTTGGCCGGCTTAGTCCTTTTAGGATTAAGCGACAAGAAATTCAAAATAATTGTTTGGCCGTGTCCATTTCTAAAGTGTACTCACTGGGATGGCTGGCTCGTTTATCGAGCCATTCAGTCCAGTGGTCAATTATTAGAAATCCTCTTCTCTTGGGCTTCAAATAGACATTCATGAAAACCATTACAGAGTTCCTTTAGGTTGCATTGACCATAAGAGTCCAAGCATGAGTGTATGTCCTATAGAATAGTTGACGTTGTTACTGATTACAATATCATACACTTAGCTTATGAATATCTAGATGTACAAATTACGAGCAAATTACACACACGTAACTATCATCTATCAATTATGAAAATAGCACAGCCAGTTATTCGTGATATATTTTGAAATTAATTTGACTGGGCGCTGTTGATGCCATAGGCAGCTACAGTACCCAGTCAAATTAGTTTAAAATGGTCAACAACTTACCTGTTTAGCTTTCAGGAAATTGATAGTCAGAGCATTCGGGGATTGATCAATCCTAACACAGAGAAGTGTGAGTGTAGCTTAGCTAGAGGTGGGCGGGACATAGTTAAAACTGGAGAGGTCAATTGCAGTCTGGACATATCACTAAATATTCAAACACCTATCAACCATCTGCTATGTTTTATTATGTTGAACGATCTCAATGAAATTAGACATGCTTTCGTTTTCTAGTTTGACGTCGCCAATGACATCAGCTGTATTCGGTACAGTTACATACATTGGAACCGGCATACTAGATATTCAAGAAAAAAACCCAAATGGTTCGAGTTCTAAGCAAACAGATTTGCCTTCAGAAAGAATAGAGGAAGTGGGAGTACCACAATGTTCCTACATCAGTTACTGATCAGACATATTCATAAAAACATGTTCAGAACAGTAATAACAACATGGTCTAGAGACTGATTCAGCAGTGAATTATTCCCTGACGCTTGGTTTGTTAATGTCAGATCCAGACGTCTGACTTATCTGGGTTCCGGAGCTTGCTTCGTGATATAACCCCTGGACAAGGACTCACGTGCCCTCGTGTCATGCGATGAAATTGGCCCACTAGTTGTAATTTTGACCGTTGTCGGTGGGGTGGTATCGGGGTGAGGGTGGGTGGGTGGTGTTGTCGGTGGAGTTGGGTGTCAGTTTGTGGACCAAGGGTGGATTTAGCGGATTTTGACAGTTTTGTCGGTTTTGGGAGTTTGCGGTTATTGGTGGTTTTTGTGGTTTGGGGGAATCAGGGTGGCCCTTGGCTGTTTTTAGTGTTTGGAACGGTTTGTGATTTTAAGGGTTAGGATGGTTCTTGGCAGTTTTGGCAGTTTCGCATCTGGGATTCAAGTTGGTTCTTGGCAGATTTGCCATTTTTTGCCATTTTGGATATTTTTGCGGTTTTGGCAGTCAGGCTGGCCATTTACGATTTTGGAGGTTTGGGCGTGCTGTGTGTCGAGATGGCTCATGACGGTTTTGCTGTTTTCGTGGTTTTATGAGTTTTGGCGGTGTTGGAGATCAAAGTGGTCCATGACGGTTTTGGTTGCTTTGGCGTTTTTTGTGATTTTGTTTTATTGACAAACCTTGTTGGTGGTTTCTGGTAAAGTATGGCGGTGAGTAGGGCCCATAATGGTATTCGAATCTTGTGTAGGAATTTAAATAGAACAGACTCACTGTGAGACTTTATAGCATTTCGTTCCATTTCAGAACTCATCTGAGGTATATTTGTATGTTACGGCTTGAGTGGGTGTGATGTTGTTTTGTTGTGATAATAAAAGTAATTATTTACCATTTCGTTACAGGAAATAAAATTCAGTAGAATGGCTGTTGTGCATCTGTTTCATTTTTTCTCAGAAACTTGCTAAATTGATGAAGTATTTGTTTGCCACAGCACTGTTTTGTGCATATTTTGGTAATGTCGTAGTGGCGTCATTAGTGTGCGTGCATACATATAACACAGTGTTGATAATACAGATACCATCGTGTTGATAGCTTGATGTACGTACTGTTGTGTGCGGACATTAATGGGCACGTGGTTTGTTTACTGATGGTGTAACATGTTTGTGACGTCAGGAGTCAGGAAAATACAGACACATTAGCTATGTGAGTGTTTGCTACATCATTGAGTAATGAGTAAGGGGACAAAAAGAGGAGTTTTGATAATGTAGGAGCAGACTAGGTTTTATGGACTGTTATAAGTGTCCCAAATCCCAACAGATGGACCACCAGAAGAGAAGTCTCCTGTTATTTGTGTAGTGCGTGCTTAATTAAAATGACGTAATGCTGATAAATCGTATTTTCCATGCTTATAGAGCTTAGTAGTGGAGCGATGCTTCTCTTATGTCCATATCTTGGCAGAGCTAAACATCTCCTATATATTGTTGTCCACAAACTTAGCCGTCTATTAAAATGTCTATATTTTTCCAAGCTACTGCTAGGTGGCGGTTTATTGTAGGGAATAGAGGTATGATGTTACTGCGGATCTATTTGGTGGATCCAGGTTACACACTTCAGTGGTTGTCTGAGGGTCTTTGTCAGTGTATATCCCCCTGGCATATGGTACACGAGAGGACCCAAAGTCCACGGATTCGAGTGTACAGAATATATAGCCAATCTCATTAAAAGTACGAGAATCAAAGCTGTTGCGAAAACCACATATTTATATATAACAATCCCAAATGATATAAGGTTGAATACACCACGTTCAGGGATTATTATAAAAAATTAAATGTTACTATATATTATAAATTAACATATATCACGCAAAATGACCAAACACATTTACAAGTGTTACCTAAAGAAAGCAACTCCTCAGACATGGTTCTATGATTTGGGATAGATACATAGAACTAGCTTCGGAGAAATTTAAAAAAAATGGAAGTTTGAATAAGGACACAAGTTGCACACAATAATAAGCAAACCTAATATAATAGGGGCTACGAGTTTATCCGCAGCGGGTAAAACGTTCCAAACAGCAAACTTAAATATAGTAAAATTTGATATCACGTAATTAAATAATAAATACACATTTTGTATTAAGAAACCACATAAAACAGGAATGCACTGCACCGAAAAAGAGATTGACAGCCAATAATACAAATTTTCCAACATACATTCTATATCAGTGGTCCGGAAAGCATCAGCATATTCTGTCTGGCTAATGTTAAATACTAATTGTGTGTTGCAAATTGATTTGCTTTTGTGTTACCCAGAGTGGATACAACTAATATCTTTGCTCTGTACAGCATTGTCAAAGAATATCATTCTTCTGATCAAACAATACAATTTCACCTCTTCAACGTTTGAACTTCCAGTGTCTCAAATTCAAGACAACTATATAAGAAAGCTGTTGAGAAATTTGAAACTACGTTGACTGGGAGCTGTTGCTGCCATAGGCGGCAACAGCTTCCAGTCAAATTAGTGTCATAATATACAGCAAACTATTCATTATTTCACAAATAGTGTGTCGTGTGTGGTTGGTAAATGGTTAAATCTCCTATTTATTTCAATGTGCATGACACTAATAGTATGATTTGCGCCATTAAAATACCACATCAATGGCATCAGCCTACAACACGATCACATTATCGTATCTCTCCTGATGTTTTCATTCCTTCAATACCCATCTAAAGACATGGAGCATGCATGGCGGGTTTTCCATCGCAAAGAAACATTTACAAAGAATTGTTTGTGCATGAGAGTTGTCTTAAAGCTATCCCTAATCAAGACGTATACATTATATATAGTTTAGCATATATATATATATATATATATATATCTGCTCTGTGAGGCAAAGGCTGGCTCAACGTCACGCCATTGATTGCGGATACACTTCCCATCATCATTGTCTCAATTGTTTTCATTCTGACATTTTCCATATTCTGAGCTAGTCATCCGCATTCAACATTTTTCCATAATTGACACTCTACGTTATGGTCTCCCTATATACAGAGTTACATGAGTAGAGCTCACAACTTCTATTAAAGGCGGTAAGGCAGCGAGACCTTCAGAGAAGTCGACTCTGTTACTATTTACACTTGTAAATGTAAACCAGTATAAGTTGAATAGATTTCTCTCAGCTGCATATTATATGCAAAAAGTTGAATTCTTCTTTCTGACTCCTCAACATGACAACAAAGCCATAAAATAAACTACCAGACAATTTTAATGATTGGAACTTAGATTTATATTTATCAAACCCAAGTATTTGATTTTTCAACAGAACCAAAACTTTAATCAATGAAACATTCAAATAGATGTGCAGCTACGTACTAAATACCATGCATATCTCGCCGATCCAGTTAGAGCATCCGGATGTTTCACATAGGTTCAACAAACTATGTGTAAAAAGGCTTAATGGCTTACTTTAAGTTTTATAATTATTTTACCAACTGTAAGAAGCATTTGCCTTATCAAATAGAGTCCATGCTATGTAGAAAACGTAAGGAATCTGCTGTGCTTAATCTACATTGACAATTCTTGATGTTAATGGACCGTTCCAGTTTTAGCTATGCCACACCCATCCCTAGCTAAGCTCCACCCATATCTCGATCGTGTTGGGAGCGATCGATCCCCGAACGCCCTGACTATCAATTTCCAGAAAACTATGCATATTTGCTATTAAATATTTTGAGACTAATTTGACAGGGTGCTGTTGCTGCCTATGACAGCAACAGCGCACAATCAAATTAGTTTCAAAATATTCAACATAATGTTTATTAAACTGTAAAGACTTACAATTCATACAACGTTTCATACTATTAAGTGGCAAAGGCGGACTATATTGATTCACTCATGATATCATAATTTTGACGTCATCCTACACGCCACATAGTTGATTATGATGTCATATGATGGATAGATAAACTTGTAAAGCTTCGGTATAATGAAAGGAAACATATTTGGCACACGTTGTAAGAAAAGCATTCTGTGTGATGGAGGAAAGACATCTGTAATGATGTAGGACAGGATGTATAAAAATAAATGTGTGACTTTTTGGTCGGTTAAATAACAACTTCATCTCAAACCTTACTTATGACACGTTAAGAAGTGTGGTAAAGAGCTGCATTATACATTTTCTTGAAAGAAGCAACATATTTTGTGACCTCTATCTTTCTTAAATGTGTATCATGGTGGGCCTAGGCTGGCTCGAACGCTGGACATGCGGGCGCAGGAGGATGGGGATCACCAGGTTGACGGGTGCATCCACCATGACTTAGGTTCTACTCGGCTGCTCCTCTAAAAATATTTGCTGGATGGATCAGCCAGCCACGCACTCTTATGTACGTGTGGGTAAGGCCGTGTACTTTCGATGGAAGTGTTCCATCCTCAATTGTTAATTTGCACATTCGATTCCTAGTCGTTGGGGTATTAACTGGTTAGCAAAATAATGAGGGACAAATGACAACATATTAAGAAGCGCTAGTACGTTCTCTATTAGTAATCTAAGAGCTCATATATGTTGTGGGTAATTATTCCAAGTTAGCATCTTGGATACACCAGCAAAAGTAGAAATGACGACATCCTATGCAACCGACAAAACTGATTACCATGTACATGTCACCAAACATGTTTACAAAGTTCTTAAACTTACCTAAAAATAAAAGTATCTGCAATATTTTATAGAGCCACCGCTGGTTATTTACAAATATATTCTTTTATCTGGCACATTGATTTTAATGGTAGGGGCGAGTTAATGCAGACACTTTATTATATATGCTACCTTAAATAACAACTCAAACAAGAATGAGTACATATGGCACTGATTTACACGACATTATCACTATTGTTTTCGCTAATTGCGATACACGAATTACAATAAATATATTAATAATACATTGTTATTCTTTCACGTAGTGATTTGCTTGTTTGGACTAAGTGCTGCTTTGACCTCATCATGCTATTTCTGGCAAAGTAGAAGATGTCTTTGCAGGATTGATATCACATATTCCGCTAGGTAGAGCTGCTGCATATCTTAGGTTGAACATGTAGACGTCACTGAGAACAACTATTTCGAGACAGAGTGGTGCGTGTTAACCTATACTGCTCAAATTTGGGGAAATCTAGTTTCTCATAGAAAATGTCAATTTACACACCAAGAAACCAGAACTTCTGAAAATTTCTCACTACAAAGGCAAGCTCTGTTATCGAGCCAGTCGTCCCAGTGATCAATTATCAAAGTCTCTTGATCTGTAAATGGACATTCTTCAGGACTAGTGCAGAAGCCTTTTTGGCCAACTTGATTGTTAAATGTATCATTCATTCCTTTTGTCCTAAATTAGTTTATCATTGAGAACACTGTCAGTCGGTCAGTCAGTCAGTTGGGCTGTCTGTCTGTCAGCCCGACAGTCAGTCACTCGTTTGGTCATTCTTTTAGTCAGTCTTTTGATCAGTTTGTTAGTTATTCGGTCAGTCACCAAGATGGTCGTTTGGCTGGTCGGTCAATAGGTCAGTCAGTCGGTCGGTCGGTCGGTCAGTTGGTCAGGCGATTGGTCATTTGGTCTATTTTAATTGAAGAAGGAAGCATCAACAAATTTGCCACATTCTTTCATATGTTGTCTGATGAGAAAAGAAACTGGGTTTTAGATGATATGGTGTGACGAATGTGAACTGGATCAGACCTCAGTTTGAATCGGAGCATTCACATTCCCTCAGTGTGACGCAGTAATAGCAGAATTGGCCACTTTATGGCCATTTTGATGTTGACATACAAGTCAATATTCTGATTAACGTAGCTATTTTCACTTTAGTATTGGGAGCCCACGGCTGGTTATTTCATCATAAAGTTGTTACATCATAGCAATCCCGTAATAAATTCTGATAGGCATTTTAACATTAGAATTCAGAGCTCACAACTGCTTGCATCATTGCAGAGTTGTTACGTCATAACACTCTTTACATCATCTGGTCTAAAATAAACCTGAACTTTCCTTGTTGTGAGCTGTAGAGAAAGGATATAGCCAGTACATGTTGGTAGATATTGTTTAGGGTAACCTTGATATATCGATTACATACACTAGGAGAAGCCCTGGAAAAAAGTTTGTCATACAATATTTCAAGGTTCTTAGTCATTCTGTACTCGAGATTAGACTCTGCTCTCATGAAATCATTTTAGAATGTTATTTATTTCCGAGTGATTTCATGCAATACATTATCAGTGATGTCTGGAATGGATGTGGAGATGATGATAAAGGATCATGGAATTTCCTTGAGAAAATGTTTCCCTGGCTTGAGTTCAGAGATATGCACTTTATAAGCAATAACTTTTTTCTTATATTTAGGTTTTATATTCATTTGTTATTCTGATTGAAACTGTATCTACATGAAATCCCTCATAGGATGTTGCTCATCCTGGACTGAGTTCATGAAATATGGTTGCAGTTAGAGGATTGAATGAATAGTGCGATGCCGATGACATAGTGTGAACGTATTTCTGTTTATATATCTATGTGTGTTTAAATAGTGTTTAGGCACATGTCTAATAAGTGATTTATTCCCTGTATGCCTAATCAGGGGTGCCTTCAGGGTTTCGTTCATGTTTCGTTCAGGGTTATGTTCTATTTCAAGATTATGATCAACGCCATTTTATCGACATTTAGTCAAGTTAACAATGCTGGGTCTAGCCTAATGGGTAATATGATATCGTACCTATTATTACTGTTTCTCTAGAGGGATAGAAGTATGCCATGGTCCGTCTTGGTATGTTATTAAACAGTTGCCACCATACTAGTAGGTTGTCAATATGAAGTACATATTGGTCAGATGATATCTTTATTTCTAGATAGGATATAAAGATAATTTTTTACATGATGCGTGATCATGCATGTAGTAGTCTACAGTATTGTACGTAAATAAACCTTTCTATCGTTCCACAATCTTGTCTTGTGTGAAGTTCTTGTTGGCACGATTCAACCTCAGCAATCCATTGATTTTAGGCAGGTAGGGATATCACAAATTCCATCGTGTGGAAGTTAGTCTATCCATCCAATCGTTCTTCCATCTAGTAGTCCAGTCATTCACCTGAAATATAAGAACATCGTCCGATTGCTAAAATATCACCATTAGGAATTTGTTTTAATTTCCGCTTTAAGAGGCTCTATTTTGAATTTTGACCTTTTTGCTTTAGGATTGCTGGTGCATTAATACAGTAGAGAGTTAAGTTAGTTACTCCCGGACATCATGTTTCATGTGAAAATTGTTTGACACTATTTGATTTCCAGTACATCTATTTATAAGAATCAACAATAATGCTCAGTGAATTTGCCTCTCTTCTCTCTCTCCCTCTCTCTCTCTCTCTCTCTCTCTCTCTCTCTCTCTCTCTCTCTCTCTCTCTCTCCCTCTCTCTCTCTCTCTCTCTCTCTCTCTCTCTCTGTCTCTCTCTCTCTCTCTCTCTCTCTCTCTCTCGCTCTCTCTGTCTCTCTCTCTCTCTCTCTCTCTCGCTCTCGCTCTCTCTCTCTCTCTCTCTCTCTCTCTCTCTCTCTTCTCTCTCTCACCTTCTCTCTCCAACTCTCTCCCCAATCTCCTCTCTCTCGCGCGCGTGCGCACGCGCAGGCGTGCTCTTTCTCTCTCTCTCAGAGAAACCTATCAATGTGTAGGACTATTCACTTTGATGCAATCGTGTAAGAAATGCAGTATTAGAAAATGCAATAGAAAAACCTTGTTTATTTTCAAGCAGCATACAACTGGATCCTTGTAAATAAAAACTGTAATATTTGCAAATGCAATGTCATTGAAATCTCGATGTATGCATTTATATATGGCAATCATTACTTTGTCAACCTATTGCTATTCCAACGCACAATCGGTAATAAATTCTATTAAAATTGTTTCAATACCAGGATCTATCAAATATATATGTTACATTTAGCAGATCCATGGCACATTTTAATAGAAAAACAATCGTACCGCCATGCCTCAATCCCCAATACATTGCGTGTTAGTTCTGCAAAAAGTTAATCAGAATATTTACTTGCATGTCAACATAAAAATGGCCATAAAGTGGCCAATTCTGCTATTACTGTCAAGGTAAATGATGATATACCGACGAATGCCTTGATTTGAACCATGATGGATTATTGCCATTAAAATGTAACTAAGATACCATGATGTGATGCAGCCGTGCCATGAATATAAATAATTGGAGACTTCATGGCGCCAACTTTGACCTTCGCTGAGTAATTCATATTTCAGTTCATTCCTTTAATCTATATAAAGTTACAACCCATCACATCATCAGTCAGATGACGTTACAATCAAAGCGGTTATATAATGGTTACAACCCCCAATCATGTCCAAGCAATTCCTAATGAAATTAGTTCTCGGCTAAATTGTAATTGTATTTTTTATCATATCCACTAACAGACATGCCCACCCAGACACTTGACCTATGTATACACCTGTGCAAAAGTTAAGCACCACCCTATTTTTACGCATATGCGAGGGTATATTCATGTGCTATGAAGAAAGCAATAGCATAAACATTTATGTACCCATCCATCTTAGTGCAAGAGGTAATAATGCAACTAGAGGAATGCTGATTATGATGGTGGGGAAACACTGTATGTTTTTGTTTGAACTTGAAAACGAGGCCTGAATATGGTTACGTTGACACAACTGACAACTATTGCCCTACAGTTGACACACGTGGCTAGATTGTCATTAATGGTGTCTGAAAACGAAGTTTAACATCTGTGCACGAGTTTGAGACTGTCATTATTAATACCGGGTATATCCACCTTGTGCCTGGATGACGGCCTGGACACGACGTCTCATGCTGGTCACCAACCGACTGATACGCCATTGTGGTATTCGTTGCCATTCAAGATGGAGTGCGTCTGTTAATTCCTGTAGGTTCTGCACAGGAGGATCCCTCCTTCTCACCATGTTTCCCAGAATGTCCCAGATATGCTCAATAGGGTTCATGTCAGGGCTCCTTGCTGGCCATGGTAGGGTTTCGATGGCATTCTGGCGGAGGTATTCATGCACAGCTCTAGCACAATGTGGTCGGGCGTTGTCATCCATGAATATAGGGTGGGTTCCAGGTGCATGATTTACAAAATGAGGGACCACAACTCTATCCAGTATGGAATCTTGATATCTTTGTCCATTTAGTGTTCCAGGTACAGTCAACAGATCCAGCTTACAATCAAATGAGATGCACCCCCATATCATAACGGAACCTCCACCAAATGGAACTTCTTCCATGATGTTACGTTGGTCGTACGCCGTGCGTCTAGACCTCCATACACGAGTTCGACCATCTGTGGCATGAAGCAGGAACCGACTTTCATCGGACCAGTGTACCCGTCTCCAGGATCTCATGTTCCAGTGTCTTCTTTCGTTGTACCACCTCAGACGCTCCTCTTTGTGGTGTGCAGTGAGGAGAGGACGTCTGACAGGTCTCCTAGCTTTCATGCCAGCAGCATACAGTCTCCTTTTGACGGTAGACATTGACACTCTATTGCGCGTTTCCCATTGCTGGCTGAGCACTCTGCTGTTGGTGAATGGAGATCTCCTAACAAGGCGTACTAGGGCTCGATCATCACGGGCAGTAGTCTTCTTCGGTCTTCCAGATCTAGGCCTGTCCTTCACCTCGTTAGTTTGCCCATGTTTTGCAATCAAACGACTGATTACAGTATGGTTAATGTTCAGCGGTCTGCCAATCTCTCTGCATGACATACCAGTGGTATGCATGCCTATGATTTGCCATTTCACACGATCACTTAACCTTCGTCTTGCCATAGCGGTTCACAATCAAGAGCTAATTCTCTCTGTACAAATAAACCACGGTCATGAACACAAAATTCCTAATCTTGTCGCCTAAATCTGTATGTAATGTTCTACACCTCAAACTGGACTTTTACATAACTGAACACGTGTGCTGTTTCCCGCCACGCACGGACATCAAGCGGCGTGAAGTCATGCATGCATGTGCATTTCGTACTTGGAATTATGTCAGCTAACGCGGGGACAAAAAGTATGGCAGCCTAGTTGTACCATCATGTGTCTACGTTCTATTGTTTTTGCTGGTGCTTAACTTTTGCACAGGTGTATATATAAATCTATACAAAGACATGATCCAATTGTTCTTGTCACATCTGACACAGCCTGTACAATAAAATATTAACTCTTATCTGACATGTATAACCATCCATAATTATAATCCATTGCGTCATTAGTCAAATGACGTCAAAATTTAAAAAAATGTCATGCATTAGTTATAGTTCCCAAAATCTGTCTTTAGTATATGAATTGTATGTCCGGTCAATTCATAAGATTATAACGAGCATCCTGTTAAATATTATGTTTAAGTTTTATCATACCCGGAAATGTAGACATGTAGGCATGCCGTCTTAACCTTTAACCTATATATATATATATATATATATATATATATATATATATATATATATATATATATATATATATATATATATATATATATATATATATATATATATATATATATACACACAAATATACAAAGGTATGACCTAATTGTCTTTGTCAGCTTTACATTTTAGCCCAAACTAACAGAACGTTTATGTTATGAATTCTCTGTAGAAAAAGGTCACACACCTTCTGTTGAATACTTTGTTTATGTTTTAGCTTATCTAGAAATATAGATATGCTATCTTAGCCTTTGACCTATATATATATACACAACCTAAATGAGCCGCACACAATATGCTCACTATACTGTATGAATTCTCTGTAGAATGAGGTCAAAAACCTTCTGTAGAATATTTTGTTTATATTTTAGCTTGTCTAGAAATGCAGATATTCTATCTTAACCTTTGACCTTTGACCTATATATTGACATAGATAAGCAGTATTGACGTAATGGTACAATATGCATAAAATCAACTTATCTTACCCTGTGAATTGCTGTAGTCAGCAACTTCTCGTCATGGATTCAGATGGTGGGTTCGTTTTACAACACTCTCAGCTATCAATCTGGTAACCAAATTGTCTTATTAAAATACATTCTTCCTAGCACAAATTCATAAGTTCACAGTTGAATACTTGACTACCTACTTTCAACAGGAATTTTATAAATACAGCCAGTGTGTCCTTCCAGAACAATGCCACTAGAAGTCGTTTCTGCCACAACGAACAACCGTTCCTAACACAATAATTTCCAAAATAAATACTAGCCATCTAGTGAAATTAAATTAACTTGATTGTCATTGGAACACCCTGCATTCATTTTGTGAATAATACTGCTTGAAGACGTTGCTACCATAACGAGCAACATTCCCCAGCATCACAATTCCCAAAATCAACACTGGCTGACTGATGAAATCAAAATTACAAAATCAAGATGGACCTGCTCTAGCATGAAAAAAAACATGCGCCCATTTCGTGAATCGTGCCACTGGAAGCCGTTGCTGCCGTAACCAACAACAGTCCCCAGCACCATAACGTACGAAATTGACACCGTATGTCCCATGAAATCAAGCCAAACCTGACTGACATGCGCGCATTATTGGAGAAAGGGTCCCTTTTATGAATATTGCTCTGGAAACTGTTGCCAACACAGTAATTCTAAAAAAACACCAGATGCCTCATAAAAACAAATCAAAATACTGTAATAGTTATGTCAATAAATGAATGAATGAATCTATCACCATCCAATTTCCCACCAAGTTAATATTACAGAATCCCAAACTAGATTGCATTTGGTCAATCCCATTACTGAAAGCGCCTGCTGCTTTCAGCAGCGATCTTCGGCACCACGACTCACAAAATGAACCTCAACCATATAACCGAAATAAAATACAGATATTGAAGGATTCAACCACTCCTCAAAGATGGTCGTGGCTCGAATAGACCTAGGTCTGAGTGGTCAAGTAAACCACAACTGAACTGTCCGAAATATCCAATCAGCCGCCTACACCACCAATGACGAACCCCGAGCAAACCATGTAAACCCGAATGCACCAAAGCTCTTGCTTTAACTTAGGCCAGATACATTGAATATCTTACCACCAATTTGACTGAAAATCATTGCCGCCATCGGCAGCAAGCATAGTTAGTCAAACCAACCGCAACAAAAATAGACAGCAATGTTTAATGACGACCCCAACACAACACCCCCTCCCCAACCCCCCCCCCCCCCCCCACCTCCCTGATAAATCGTGTGCTCGGCGATATGTCGCCCAGATTTACCATCTCAATATAAGTTAAATTTATTTCCTCATCGGATAAATTATGAAAGAATGTAACAAATTTGTTGATGCTTCCTTCCTCAATTAAAATAGACCAAACGGTCAATCGACTGACCAACTGACAGACTGACAGACTGACTGATCTATCTACCGACCAGCTGATCGACCGACTGAATGACTAACAGAATGACTAAACAACTGATCAAAGGACTGACTGATAGTATGACCAAACGACTGACTGACTGTCGGACTGACAGACAGACAGGCCAGCTGACTGACAGACTGACTGACTGACAGTATTCTCAGGCATAAAATAAAGGAATGAATGATACATTTAACACTGCCAAAAAGGCTTCTGCACTAGTCCTGAAGAATGTCCATTTGCAGATCCAAAGTAAGCTGACTGATAATTGATCGCTTGGACGACTGGCTCGCTAACAGCGCTTGTCTTTGTAGTGAGAAATTTTTTGGAAGTTTTTTTTTTCTTGGTGTGTATATTGATATTTTCTATGAAAAATTAGACTTTTCCAAAATTTGAGCAGTATAGGTTAACACGCACCACACTGTCTCGAAATAGTTGTTCTCAGTGATGACTACATGTTCAACCTAGATATGCAGCAGCTCTACCTATCGGAATATGTGATATCAATCCTGCAAACACATCTTCGACTTTGCCAAAAAATAACATGATGAGGTCAAAGCAGCACTTAGTACAAACAAGCAAATTACTATGTGAAAGAATAACCATGTATTATTAATATATTTATTGCAATTCGTGTATCACAATTGGCAAAAACAATAGTGATAATGTCGTGTAAATCAGTGCCATGTGTACTCATTCTTGTTTGAGTTATTATTTAAGATAGCATATATAATAAAGTGTCTGGATTAACTCGCCCCTACCATTAAAATCAATGTGCTAGATAAAAGAATATATTTGTAAACAACCAGCGTTGGCTCTATAAAATATTGCAGATACTTTTACTTTTAGGTAAGTTTTAGAACTTTGTAAACATGTTTGGTGACATGTACATGTTAATCAGTTTTGTGGGTTGCCAATGATGCCCTCATTTCTGATTTTGCTGGTGTATGTAAGATACTAACTGTGGAAAAATACGCACAATATGTATGAGCTCTTAGAGTACTAATAGAGAAAGTACTAGCACCTCTTAATAAAATACAGTATTTATCAGTTATGAGGATCTGATCTTAACGTGGAAAGCAGAGCATCCCTACGTGCTGCTGTGAAACTGTGACTGGAAAATGTGATAAAGGCTGTATTTATGATACTATTATCTGTCAGAGCAGAGGGTAAGGCTGATTAGCTCCTACAGCTATGCAAAATAAAAGCCATGAGCCCATATTCAGGGCCGGATTTATTACTGCACATTCTCCTGGGGTATAATACTGGTGGGCCTGTGTGGGGTGTTCCCCTCCAATGGACAGCGATACGTGGGTTCTCAAACAGAGGAAAATGAAAATTAGCTGCTCTGTGAAGCCATTTAATGTCTGCTTAGGGTGCTATCAAATATTGAATTATCTCATACACACACCCCATCTATCAAAGTGGAACATGATGCCACTGTATGCATTCTGAGTGCTAAGTACCATCCATATTTTGCCTCTGCGGTTGCCATTAGAGTCGTCAATTTCAGAGAGATAAATTATCTTTTCTATAACGATCCCATTTTCGAAGACATCTGTCGTACCCTCGACCATATCAGTCTGTGTCATGTAATCAGTATGTGCCATGTTACCTGAGTTGAAAATGCCATGGGCGCTATTCTATCAAACCGTCTACACAGTCTTAGTACTAATGAGGTTATATATTTAATATGGATTTTATTGAAGCGCAAACTACATTTATGCTTAGATGTATTGATCAGGTCATGACTTCTGTTCATGTTACATTGTTTATAGTAATTCACTTTCTGACCATTCGCCAAGGGGCTACACTGCCCAGTATACAATTCCACATCATATTTTCATTTGTGTACATAGCCCTCATTTTTCTGCTAACCAGTAAATCCCAAGGACTAAGATTGGAACGTGGAATTTAACAAACGAGGATGGAACACTTCCGTAAAAGCACACGTCCTTACCCACACATACATAAGAGTGGGGCTGGCTGATCCATCCAGCAAATTTGTGTAGAGTAGCAACCGAATAGAACCTACGTGATGGCAGATGCACCCGTCACCCTGGCAGACTTGTGGTGATCCCCATCCTCCTGCATCCGCGTGTCTAGCGTTGGAGCCAGCCTAACCCACCCTGCTAAATATTTAGGAAATACAGAGCTCACAAAGTATGTTGCTTCTTTCAAAAAGATGTGTAATGGAGGTCTTTACCACACTTCTTATCGTGTCATAAGTAAGGCGTGAAATGAAGTTGTTATTTAACCGACCAAAAGGTCATAAATTTGTTTCCATACATCTTGTCCTACATCATTGCAGATCTCCTCCCTCCAGCACGCAGAATGCTTTTTTTATAACGTGCGGCAAATATGTTTCCTTTCATTACAACGAACCTTTACAAGTTTATCCACCCATCATATGACAGCATAATCAACTATGTGGCGTGTAGGATGACGTAATAATTATGATGCCATGAGTGATTCGATACAGTCCGTCTTTACCACTCAATAGTATGACATTGTATGTCTTTACCATTTAATAAATACTATGTTGAATATTTTAAAACTAATTTGATTGGGTGCTGTTGCTGCCATAGGTGGGGCCTAGCTAGAGATGGATGGGGCATAACTAAAACTACAAAGGTCCATTAACATCAAGAATTGTCAATGAAGAATAAACACAGTAGATTCCTTACATTTTGCACGTAGCATGGACTCTATTTGATAAGGCAAATGCTTCTTACAGTTGGTAAAATACTTATAAAGCCTAAACTAAGCCATTAAGCCTTTTTAAACACAGTTTGTTTAACCTTTGTGAAACACCCGGATGCTCTAACTGGATCAGCAAGATATGTATGGTATTTAGTACGTAGCTTATGTTTCATTGATTAACGTTTTGGTTCTATTGAAAAATCAAATACTCGGGTTTGATAAATATAAATCTAAGTTCCAATCATTAAAATAGTCCAGTAGTTTATTTTCTGGTATTGTAGTCATGTTGAGGAGTCAGAAAGAAGAATTCAACTATTTGCATATAATACGCAGTTGAGAGAAATCTATTCAATGTATACTGGTTTACATTTACAAGTGTAAATAGTAGCAGAGTCGACTTATGATCTGAAGGCCTCGCTGCCTGGCTGTCTTCGATAGAAGTGGTGAGCTCTACTAATGTAACTATGTACATAGGTAGCCCATAACGTAGAGTGTCAATTATTTTAAAATGTTGAATGCGGACGACTAGCTCAGAACATGGAAAATGTTAGAATGAAGACGATTGAGACAATGATGATGGGTGGTGTATCGGCAATCAATGGCGTGGCGTTGAGCCAGCCTCTGCCACACTGAGCAGAGATATCCATATGCTAAACTATAGATGATGTATACGTCTTGAATAGGGATAACTTTAAGACAACTCTCTTGCACAAACAATTCTTTGTAAGTGTTTTTCTTGCGATGGAAATCCCGCCATGCATGCTCCATGTCTTTAGATGGACATTGAAGGAATGAAAACATCAGGGGAGATGCGATAATGTGATCGTGTTGTAGTCTGATGCCATTAAAGTGGTATTTTAATGGCGCAAATCATACTATTAGTGTCATGCACATAGGAATAAATAGGAGTTTTAACCATATACCAACCACAAACAGCACGTTATTTCTGAAATTATGAATAGGTTGCTGTATATTATGAAACTAATTTGACTGGAAGCTGTTGCCACCTATGGCAGGAACAGCTCCCAGCCAAAGTAGTTTCAAAATTCTCAACAGTTTTCTTATATAGTAGTCTTGAATTTGAGACACTGGAAGTTCAAACGTTAAAGGGGTGAAATTGTATTGTTTGATCAGAAGAATGATATTCTTTGACAATGCTGTACAGAGCAAAGATATTAGTTGTATCCACTCTGGGTTACACAAAAGCAAATCAATTTGTAACACACAATTACTATATAACATTAGCCAGACAGAATATGCTGATGCTTTCCGGACCACTGATATAAAGTGTATGTTGGAAAATTTGTATTATTAGCTGCCAATCTCTTTTTCGGTACAGTGCATTCCTGTTTTATGTGGTTTCTTAAT
This sequence comes from Chaetoderma sp. LZ-2023a, assembly GCA_034401795.1. NCBI lineage: Eukaryota > Metazoa > Mollusca > Caudofoveata > Chaetodermatida > Chaetodermatidae > Chaetoderma > Chaetoderma sp. LZ-2023a. Next base: position 15,431,026 of record CM067367.1, on the reverse strand, counting down.
ACAAAATGTGTATTTATTATTTAATTACGTGATATCAAATTTTACTATATTTTAGTTTGCAGTTTGGAACGTTGTACCCGCTGCGGATAAATTCGTAGCCCCATGTTATATTAGGTTTTCTTTTTATTGTGTGCAGCTTGTGTCCTTATTCAAACTTCCATTTTTTTTAATTTCTCCGAAGCTGGTTTTATGCATCCCAAATCATAGAACCACATCTGAGGAGTTGCTTTCTTTAAGTAACACTTGTAAATGTGTATGGTTATTTTGCGTGATATATGTTAATTTATAATATATCGTAACATTTAATTTTTTTATTATAATCCCTGGACGTGGTGTGTTCAACCTTATATCATATGGGATTGTTATATATAAATATGTGGTTTTCGCAACAGCTTTGGTTCTCGTGCTTTTAATGCGATTGACTATATTTTCTGTACACTCGAATCCGTGGACTCTTGGCCCTCTCGTGTACTACCAGGGGGATATACATTGACAAAGGCCCTCAGACAACCAATGAAATGTGTAACCTGGATCCACCAAATAGATCCGCAGTAACATCGTACCTCCATTCCCTACAATAAACCGCCACATAGCAGTAGCTTGGGAAAATATAGACATTTTAATAGACGGCTAAGTATGTGGACAACAATATATAGGAGATGTTTAGGTCCGCCAAGATCTAAATATAAGAGAAGCATCACTCCAATACTAAGCTCTACACGCATGGAGAATACGATTTATTAGTATTACGTCATTTTACTTAAGCCAGGCACTACACAAATAACAGGAGACTTCTGTTCTGGTGTTCAAACTGTTGGGATTTGGGACACTTATAACAGCTCTTAAAACCTAGGCCCCTCCTACATTATCAAACCTCCTCTTTTTGTCTCCTTACTCATTTCTCAATAATGTAGCAAACACTCACATAGCCAATGTGCATGCATTTTGCTGACTCATGACGTCACAAACATGCTACACCATCAGTAAATAAACCACAAGTGCCCATTAGCGTCCACGCATAACAGTACGTACATCAAACAATCAACACGATGGTATCTGTATTATCAACACTGTGTTATATGTATGCACGCACACTAATGACGTCACCACGACATTACGAATATATGCACAAAACAAATTAGTTTCAAAATATTTAACAGGATATTTATTAAATAGCAAAACATATAATTCGTACAACAACACATAGTTCGTCTTCACATATGCTTTCATGACATACTTATCTATTTTGATTATGATGTCATTCTACAAGTCATGTAGTTGATTATGACGTCATATTATAGATGGATACAGTGGGAAGGTTCATTGCATACATGGATACAATTCCCTTCTTTGGAATAGACCATTTAGGAATTCCGTGAGAAAACTGTGCAAACACTTCAATGTGTTATTCAATTTATCATATCTACGGCAGCGAGCATGGTGTATAGGACTGTAATAGGTGTGTGCTTCTAATGAGTCCAATAAATGTACATATATGTGTATATGATATAAACTATATCTCTTCTCAAGAATAACTGGCTGTGCTATTTTCATAATTGATAGATGATAGTTACGTGTGTGTAATTTGCTCGTAATTTGTACATCTAGATGTTCATCAGCTAAGTGTATGATATTGTAATCAGTAACAACACCAACTATTATATAGTACATTTACTCTTGCCTGGACCCGTATGGTCAATGCAAGCTAAAGGCATTCTGTAATGGTTTTCATGAATGTCGATTTGAAGGCAAAGAGAAGAGTATTTCTAATAATTTACCACTGGAATGAATGGCTCGATAAACGAGTCAGCCATTCCAGTGGGCAAACTTTAGAAATGGACACAGACAAAGCAAGTATCTTGATTTTCTTGGCAATTAATTCTAAAATTCTGACTAAGCCAGTCAAAATGGTATCAGTTGCTGCCACAAAATATAGCTATTTGCAAGGCCCCCAGAAAGAAATTCTGTACGAATTCTTGTAATACAATTGCAAAAATAATTTTCTCTTGGTATGCAAATGGAGAATCACAGGGCAAATATTTCAATTCGCATGAGAATCCTTGACAAGTAAATAGTTACTTGACATCAGTAGCATTTTGAGCGTTTTGCGTCGCTGCAGATAGATGTATAACAGCATGTTTGGAACAGCTTCAATACATACGATAAACTACATTTAGATTACCTTCTATTAACAAAATAATTATAGATGCAATATACAAATGTAATGAAGTTGTATCCATACCATGCGATAATTAGAATATTTTTATTACAGTTTGCCATTCTATAGTGCTGATTTTCATTAGTTCAAGCAACCGGACCTCTTCATTTAGAAAAGGGAAACTATCTTCACTATGGTCAATAACACCTATATGAGGAATCATGATTTACGTGCTGAATATGCGAATGGAAGTTGGTCGGATTACATAAGACCTCCCATGCATCACCAGCTACGCGCTTCGTTGGCCGTGATCAAAGCATTTCAAGCGTTTCCTACATGGATAAGCAACTACATGTTTAATATTATTTACGCATTTGGAATCGTCACTAACGCCATTCTCTTGCTGTATCTCATCTATTATAAACGCTACAAAACACCAGTTTTCTGCGTTATTCTTAGTTTAGGAGTTACTGATTTTGGTGTCTGTGTTGCATGTATTGTCTACTATAGCCTGCTATCACCTTTCATTCTAGGCCTAGACACGACGTGGCTATGCAACATTACGGTAGCGTTTATGTTCCTCTCCTACGTAGCAAGCAGCTATCACATAGCAATTTTTGCCGTTCTCAGGTACATAGATCTATAGTTTAACATACATCTCTCATCGCCATGAGTAGTAGTAGTAGTAGTAGTAGTAGTAGTAGTAGTAGTAGTAGTAGTAGTAGTAGTAGTAGTAGTAGTAGTAGTAGTAGTAGTGGTAGTAGTGGTAGTAGTAGTAGCAGCAGCAGCAGCAGCAGCAGCAGCAGCAGCAGCAGCAGCAGCAGCAGCAGCAGCAGTAGTAGTAGTAGTAGTAGAAGTAGTAGTAGTAGTAGTAGTAGTAGTAGTAGTAGTAGTAGTAGTAGTAGTAGTAGTAGTAGTAGTAGTAGTAGTAGTAGTAGTAGCAGCAGTAGCAGTAGCAGCAACACTCGCAGCAGTAGCAGTTGTATTTGTTATAAATTCACATCAAATTAGCTGCAAAATATTGAACAGCTTTGCTTGTATAGTTACCTTGAAATTGAAGATTGAGGGGCTCTAATGTTCAAAGAGGTAAAACTACTATTTGTTTTTTGTTTTATTCAGATTCTTTCAGTTGGTCTATCCTCTGGCTTCTCACACCCAAGTGACCACAGGACGTTTGGTTAAGATTTGTTTGTCAATCTGGATCGTCCAGTCTATCCAAGCTGTCGTCGTAGCTATCTTCTGCGAGCCTGTGGAGATATCTACGACAGGAGACAGTGATATGCATGTATGTCTGTTCACAGGGAACTATTATATCTTCATTCCCTGGGTAATAATAGTTTGGTTATGCGTGCCCTTCATAACAACGTCTGGATTTCATGTTGCTAAGCAGGTGGCAGTCGTGTTATCCGACTCGACTACTGCGAAGTCATCAGCTGATGGACTCAACCAAAGGCGTAGACAGACGGATTCTAATGCATTGGGTATTGTCATTGTTGCATATCTTGTTACTATGTTTCCATATATAGTTCAAGCTATACGTGTATACGTACTTAATTTAACTGACAGCCCACTTGAAGGATATTTACTAAATATATTTAATAAAATTTGTTTCACTAACTCTGCGATCAATCCCTGGATTTATCTGTTTGCTGCGAAATCTGTGAGATCTGATGTTGGCAAAATGTTCGCATGTCCTCGATAGATCAAAGGTGATACACCAAATAACACCTAAGTGAGGGATCCGGTGTGTCACTCAATTGTCTGACGGCACAATTAGAACACACTTGCTCGCTTACATCAAAATCAAAATGTCCATCACAAAATCGAAAAATCTGTTACCAAATTAATTGTATGCCTTTGGTGAATTTACAATATAATATATAGTCCAGGAGCTAAAGCTAGGTCAGAATCGTGACGTAGCACACCCAGTATTCGGAAGGTCTGACACTTGCTGTGGCTTGGGGGACATGTCCCACACATTTTAAGCCCTGTTGTACAAACAAATTGTGGTAGCACTAATTAGTTATCCTGATTTCTTTGCATAGGGGGTCTAGGCTTTGGCTGTATCCACAGTGCACAACGATATAAGCATGATCGTGTCATAACTCAAAGTAATATCGTATTAGATTCACCATATATGATATTTAGACGGATATCGACCTAACATATATCCAACATACATTTTGCATGCATATACCAAAGGCGAGGGTGAAAAGTGAAGGTTATATTTTATGTATGTATACTAACTCCATCATAGAATCTGTATATCCAGCTGTACCACTGTTGACAAAGCACCCAGGTAATAGTAGTTGGAATGAGACAGATGGATGTGGTGGTAATCGGTGCGGAAAAACAAATTAAATGAATACTACACCTCACATGGCTCTCATTGTCATTGTCTACATATAATTCAAATTATGCCTCTAACACTTGTTCCGGGGTAATTTTGTAATTTGACATCACAAGTAAACTGAAAGTTTAATTCACTCATTTTCTCAAATACAAATCTTTTTTTGAAAAGCAAATAAGAATGCAAGTGGCATTTTATGAATTTGTATTCATGAGAAAGGTTGTTAATACATGCCTTGATTAATAAAGCCTAGTATTGATTTAATATATATGCACACACACTAATTACATTTGCGAAATAATTACAAGCGCTATATAACTAGCAATTAAGCAAATATGGACAGTGATAGTTGTGACGAGGAAGTAGCGTTTCATCTTCTCCCAGCAAAGCGTATCAAAACGACACAATGGACTCGCTGTATTATTTGTCAAGCACATAGTAGCGAAACTGTTAGCAATTCCACTGAAGTCGGCATCTCAAAGTTCATAGACGCTTTCCAACACCGGGAGGATGACGTTTATGAAAGACTTAACTCAAATATTGATCAATTAAAACAACTGCATATCGTGTGGCATAGAAACTGTTATGCTAAATACACAAGCGGGCACAATATTAACTTTGCGAAAAGACGATCCATGACACCACCAACTCCTATGCCTCTTGATAAACAAAGTCCAGAAGAATCGACAAGTTTGGCTAGAGCAGCAAGATCGAGATCTTCCCCGATAAACTGGGCAATGTGTATGTTTTGCCAAAAGAAAACTCACAAGAAAGTCAAGAAATTATTCTCAGTTTCTACATTTTCCGCATGCCAAAACATACAAATTGCAGCAGAGAAAATGGCGGATACAGAAATGCTTACCAATATAAGAGGCGTAGATTTAATCGCTTCAGAAGCCAAATATCATGAAATATGCCGTGCACAGTATGTATCAATGCGCAATGTGATGTATAAATCATACCAAGAAACTGTGAATGAGGATTCGTTCTCCCAATCATTCTCGGAGCTGGTAGCAGAGATAGAGTCTGGACTTGTATCAGGAAAAGCTTACAGCATGACATATTTGTTGAGTCGATTCAAGTTTTATCTAAAGAATAATGGTGTGACTGCTGACAACTTCCGCTCCCAAAGACTGAAAAGCCGATTACAAAACTACTTTCAGGATTCAATCGTTTTTCACCAGCAGCTAAACCCTTCCAAACCCGAGCTTGTTTATTCCAGTGATATATCTTTAGAAGATGTTATTAATGCAGCTGCCAATGCAGCTGGTGGTAGATCAGCGTATACTGATAGGCCACATGGCTCAACTGATACTACTAGCAATGATGTTCACACGTTGTTCCACGCAGCGCAGATTTTGAAGGGAGATTTGGAGGCTTGTGAGGGGATCACCATTAAACCAGTTGATGTTGACAATCTGACACTCGCAAAAGCAAAGGAAATTTTTCCCCAAAGCCTCTACTGGCTGCTGCGGTGGGTTACCACGAATGCAGATTTAGCACCAGAGCAGTTTGGTAACGTTAGATCAGAATGTGCTAATGAAGGTGATGAGAGGCATGTAATGATGATATGCCAAGACATAGCGCATTGTGTATCACACGGGAGAAAGAAAATGCCAAAACACATAAGCCTCGCTATGACAATGAGGCATCTTACAGGTTCCAAACAAGTTGTCACCATTCTGAATCGTATGGGTCATAGCGTTTCCTATGATGATATTGAGGTAGTTGACACTAGTATGGCGCTTGAAGTATTAGCTCAATCAACACGGTATGGAGTTGTAATACCAACAAACATTGTTCCAAACTCGTTCGTTCAAGTAGCAGCTGATAACAATGATATACTTGAAGAAACCTTAGACGGTAAACAGACAACTCACTCAACGACAATGGTGATGTTCCAACGAATGCAATTTGGCCCAAGACCAGAGCGTGTCATAAATGCTGAACACTCAGTCAGGAGAAGGGCTTTGAGAGCGCCAGGTACTGAAAACAGAATTCTTGATTGTGGGGTGTTTGGTAGAAGACCAGTTGTGACCGCGTTCATAGACACTGTCAAGAAGGATTGGTACCAATGTGATAGCTCAATCCAGGAACAGGCATTAGTCATGGATCTTGCATGGGCCATCGTTCGAATGTGTCCAATAAAATTGTTTGCTGTAGATCTTCTACCCATGATGACCACAGAAACACAAACAGTCCCTAGTTGGAGTGGATTTAATGCACTTGTATCATGTGCTAACGCACCTTTTACACAAATCGGTTACTGTCCAATGATTTTCGGATCACCAACTGAATTCAATACGGTGTATACGGTCATGAAACAAGTTCAAAGAATGATGACAACACTAGGACAGAATGACTCGGTCATTACATTCGACTTGGCCATATATGTCAAGGCAAAGGAGATACAGTGGCGATATAAAGAAGAGTTTAGTGACACTGTGATCAGACTGGGGGGATTCCACATTGCGCTAAACTACTTAGCTGTTATTGGGGTATTGGAAAGATGTTTGATGACTCTGGCTTAGAAGATCTCCTCATAGAGGCCAATACATATGGTAGCAGCACGGCTGCTGCTCTACTTAAAGGGAAGTCATATAATCGAGGAGTGAGGGCTGACACGGATGAGTAACATTCTCTCATTTGCTCACGTAATAAATATGTCCTGCCAGCTTGTGTAGACATGCACTGCATGTCAGTTAAAAGTTTAATTATGAAAAATGTAGAAAACATGGGCATTGTTGTAGCTAAGGTATTGCTAGTCACTAGAAGACCTAAGTGCCCCAATATGTACAAAGCAACATACGGGTGTCTTAAACGAGGTTGGTTATGTATAAATCTGCGATATACGATCACTCCTTTCCATTTTGGTTAAGATTGTATTGATATAACATGCGCTTAAGTTTGTGAAAAATTTACCATTGTGAAAATTGTTTGAGAGCTACATTCAACACCTATTGTAAATGGGCTTCTCACGGGTTAGTGATACCACAATTTTCTTGTACAACACGGCTCAGAATATACCCAAGACATAGGTCTAGCATAATATAGAGGCAAACCTTCTGAATACTGGGTGTGCTACGAAACCATTCTTCTAGACCCCTTTTGAAAATTGGCTCCCGGACTAATACAGCTAGAATATTTTGAATCGACGTTGTTGCTTTCCTAGGCGGAAAGAACTCCCATCACGATTTTTTTCAAAAGATTCAACAGCTTACAATATTGTTACCTTGAAATTCCAGGTTCTAAGTTTCAATTCGATGTCAACACGCCTAAGGAAGTGGGGATAACCTTGCTAGAAATTGGCGGGGTATAGTTGAAAATGAATCTCTCTATTACCATATTATTCTGTTCAGACAACTCCTAATATTTCAACATGTGTTTCATATATTGTGCTATATGTTCTATTATGAAACTTATGATCACTGTTAAGGAGTCTTCTGAACCCAGCATTAAAGAGGAACCCAAGCAGACAAGGGCCACTTCTGTATAATCGGATTATTTACATATTTCTCGAATTAATAAATAGTAAATGTCGCACTTTCCTCAATATCCGTGCGAATCATGTATTGTCGTCATCGCGGGAATGATTGTTGTGCTATAGCATCATCGTGTGGAGTATATCTTATTGTTAATGACGGACAGCTCTCTATGTACAGCTCATTCCGGTTCAGTCATGTTAATGGGATGCAAGAGAAGCAGTGGTTCTGTGAAACTGAATCTTCGTAGCTTTATTAGATGTCCATTTCTTTTTGTAATCTGACATCACGTTGAAGATTTCAGACTTACACTACTAAGAAAAGGTTCAGACTCTGATACCGACATATGTAATCAGGAAAGTGGAATATTTGGGAAAGTGGTTTCTTATTTCCCTCAGGGCGATTCTAGAATTAATTATGAAGAACTGCTCGAAAAACATGTAATACATTAAATATAATTTATTAATCTAACTTTACAACAATATCTACGCGATTTAGACAAGATATGTACTGTGTATTAATGAATACCAATACATGGTCTATTGAAAATAATTCAATTCTAACAATGAAGCTCTCAGTTAATGGAATCATCACCAGATGGTCGAGTAGTGCACTAACAAGGTGTTTCTATCTTATATAAATGCACAAATCATACACTCTAGAACTAATTATATTCCTATTCTAAATCTTCAGAGATGGCATGACCCATTTCTCTTAGCTTGAGTTCTGACCTGTCACGTACCAGTGTCGACTACCTGGATTTCCCAGAATCCGATATAGACCATGAGCGTTTGTATCCCAAGATGGGATTGACGTCATGAAGAACTGGCTGATTAACCCCTTCCATAATTCGTAACTGTCTCGCTGCTGTAAGCCACCAGACAACAGTTTCAGGGAGCGGACACCCTTGAGTTGCTAAATATTTCGAAAACGATTTGACTGAAAGTTGTTGGTGGATTAGCCGATAAAAATGTTCAGTCAAATAATTTTCAAAATATTTACCAGGTCAAGAGGTATAACCCACGGCAATACGGCGTCTGCAAATTCTTAGCAGTGAGACGGCCAATGTCTATATTGTAACCACTTATTACCATAGCATCTTACAGTAGCATCTTCAAGATATTGTATCTTATATGTCGGCAAAAACTTTATCAAGAGGTACCATGATCTAAGCCAGCAATATCATGGTGACCTATAGTGAAATCTAGCTGAACGTGCAATCCATATTTCACAGATGCGAAACAGTACGATTGACATATTTACTTAATTCTCATTTTGCCATATAGGACCTTTCCAGTTTATCCATCAATTATATGACGTCATAATCACCTACGTGACTTGTAGTATGACGTCATAATCAATGATATTATAAAGGACGAAACTAAGTTCGTCATGAACGCTTAATGGATGATGGACTAATCGTTTTTGCCCGAATTGTATGGCTTTACTATTTAAAACACATACACATGTTGAATAATTTGAAACTAAATTTACTGGTCAAATTAGTTTCGAAATATTCAACAGCGTGTCTGTATAGTTTCCTGGAAATTGATGATCAGGTAGTACAGCGATCGATCGATCCCAACACGGACAGACTGTGGCTGGAGCTTAGCTAAAACTGGATTCCATCATTGTAACTTGATCTACTGCATAGGATACGGTTCAGTAATTTAGGCCAAATCTACATTGGTGTTATGATAACGATGTGATGACATCATAATGGTGATTATGTGGATCACAGATGGTGTTACAACGTCAAAATTAGGCTCGTCTAGTCGAAGGCCAATTGTGAATTAGATCGGAACCGACATGTAGCTAGTAATTCCATTTCCGCATATGTACAAAAGCTAAATGGCCATCCTATCATATTGTCATTTAACTCCCTGTGCCATATTAAAAGCAAGCAATCTTCCACAAACACCTATGGTTTCTATCGCAAACTTAACAATATGTGATCTCAGGTATGGTGCTTACATAATCATAGAGAGCGTAATGGATATTTCCGGGCTTAGCTATGCCCCACCGATTTCTAGCTAAGATCCAACCACACCTCGCTCGTGTTGGGATCAATCTATCCCCGAACTCCCTGACTAACAATTTCCTGAAGAATATACAGGGTAGCTGTTGTATATTTTGAAACTAATTTGACTGGGTGTCATTGCTGCCTATGTCAGCAACAGCGCCCAGTCAAATTGGTTTCAAAATATTCGGCAGAATGTTTATTAAATAGTAAAGACATACAATTCGTACAGCGTACTATTACGCGTTTAAGACGGACTAAATCGTGTCATTTGATTATAACGTCATTCCACACGTCACGTAGTTGATTATGATGTTGTGTGATGAATGGGTAAATTGGAAAGTTCAATGATGACACAATACATCTTATCGCCATGTAAATATGAAAAACTACTATGATTAGTACTCAAATTAAATCACTAAAACCATATAAACCTTGTCATAACTAAATAATCCTATACAACAATGGTTAGGAAGCATTTTCTAAGAGTTGTGACCATTAGAGGAAAACTCACTTTATCTTATGCTAATCATTCAAGTGAATTAACTTGAGGCCACTGGTAGCAGCTGTTACATACGCCAGATGCATTTCTATTACACCTTCGCCCTCAAACCATCATATTATAAGTGAGGATTCTATTCAACTTTATAGTGTTGTTTGTATTTAGATAGATTGGTGATTGTGCCAGTTATACGGTGCAAATCATTAAACTACATAATAATAATAATAAAAACTGGAATAAGATCGATAGAATTTCAATAGGTGCGTGTGTCACTGAGACCATGATATTTGACCTTTCACGCCAAATTTGGCTAACATCATCGGGACCATCTTTCACAGTTTTCTCAATATCTCCCAAGCGGAACAAGACTTATAGAGAATTCTGAAATGTGTCTTTGAGGCAAATGGTTTTCAAAATAATCATAGTAAGCTGGTCGCTGTGGCGCTAACCATAGACGGTTTGTCACTAAATTTTTCTCCCACCTTCAGGACTACATGAGCAACTTGTCCCGTAAGGCTGATTATTGTATAGCACAAAACCTGAAACGTGGTACCCTATGGGCAACCGTTCACACAGTTATGTCAATATCGCTCCAGCGGAACCAGAGTTATTGAGAATTCTGAAATGTGTATTTGAGGTAGGTGGATTTCAAAATAATTGTATTAATCTGATCGTTGGGCATTGGCCTTTAAAATTTTTGACACCAGATTTGTCACATATCTTCGGAATTTCACGGGTAACCTTAGTCTATGTGAAAAACTTTTGAAACTACAGCTGTGATACGCAATAGTAACTGACTGAGTGACTGACCGACCGACCAACTGACAGACTGGCCGACTGACCGACTGACCGACTGACTGTCCGACAGACCGACCGACTGACCAAATGACCAATCAATCGACTAAGGGACAGGATGGTTTATTGAACAGCTACAGGCAGCTAAAATGAGAGAGAAATATAATTGTTCTAGCCTTGCTAATAATAGTATCATTATGTGTAAATGTTTTACCAAGTATTCTACACGCGTAGGATTAGAGGGATACAATTTGCATATCAATGGCTGTAGCGTTGTTTTGGCTGGCTTTACCATCAAAGTTGTAATGGTGAACAACATTCAAGTCTTTGCACAGCCAGTGCCCATTCGCAGTCCAACAGAAGAATATTTACCGAGCCAGTAATTCCAGTGCTAACTTCTCAAAAATAACATTCCTCAAGACTACTCTGCAGATTCCACTTTCGCAAATTTTACCATTAAAGGGCTAGGTTGATGCAAGTGGGGTTAAACCCAATGATCCTTTTCAGCTTTAACTATGCCCCTCCTATCTCTAGCTAAGCTCCACCCACACCTCACTCGTGTTGGGATCGATAGATCTCTGAACTCTTTGACTATCAATTTCCAGAAAACTATACAGGTACGCTATTGGCAGCAACAGCGTCCAGTCAACTTAGTTTCAAAATATTCAACAGCATGTATATTAAATTGTAGAGACATCCAATTTGTACAACGTGTCGGAAGATTAAGAGGTAAAGACGGGCAAAATATAATGATTTAGGACGTAATGATTATGACGCCATCTTACACGGCACTTAGCTTATTATTACGTCATATGACGTCAGATTAATAGATGGATACTCTGGAAAGGTGAATTATCTGAGGTCATGATGGACTACGTCACATGCTAATTCATGTCAGAATTATAATGACGTTGCTCCATCTCAAAAAATCGTCAGAAATTGTATAAAATGTATGTCTTCGATGAATATACAATATAAAAAGCATTCTCTTGATTATGTTGAAACTAATTTGAGGTGGAGCTGTTGCTGCCATAGCAGCACCAACCCCAGTCAAATTAGATGGAACATAATCAACAGCCTACCTGTATAGTTACCTCGAACTGAGTATGGATGCTTGGAAGTCACGTTCCAGAGATTCAAAACGAGTCTAGTACGTGTAAAAAGTAGACGGAGAATAATGGACCTTTCCAGTTTTAGCTATGCCCCGCCCACCCATAGCTAAGCTCCACTCACACTTCGCCGTGTTGGGATTTATCGATGCCTATGGCAGCAACAGTACCCAGTCAAATTAGTTTCAAAATATTCAACAGCATGCTTCTTAAATAGCAAAAAGGTACCATTCATACAACGTGTCGGACTATTACGCGTTAAAGAAGGGCTTACTCGAATCATTCATGACGTCATGATTATGACGTCGGCATACACGTCGTGTAGCTGATTATTGCGTCATATGATTGAGTGAGGAAATTAATTCATGAATTAGAAAGGGGTGGGTCTGGTTAGAAATGTGTCCCACTATTAACGTTTCAAGTTAATTCAATAATCTAGCCTATAAGACAGCCTGGTGATTATTCAATTTGGCTGATCTTAATAAAGGACTTTGGTTGTACAGGATGCTGGACACTTAGAATCTCCACAATTAGAGTTTGACTGTTTTACTCGTTGCAACATGTTGACATACGCATGCTAGGTCTGACGCCGTGCACGTATATCCTATACAACCTTAGTCCCCGAATGGACCATAGGAATAGAGTTTTGGTTATGTTATGTCATAAATGTGTGGTCATCATTTGTTGTTGACCAACAATAACGCTTACTTAATTGACAAACATTTGACCCGTTGTCCAATAATGACAGGAAATGACAAAGTATTTATGATGTAATGAATAGCCTGTTACATATTTTGAAACTAAGTCAAGTGAGGGCTGTTATGGCCCATTTAACAGCTGTCTTGTATACGTGTCTTGAAACGGAATCACAGGGATTTCAAGGAGAAATGGGTTAACAAACTGTTGAAATGGAAGGTACTGTTTCAACAGAAAAATCATACTGCACCAACGGGCCTTATATTCATATCAGCCTTGTTGTTAAAATTCATGACTTTGCAATATCATGTATGACCTCATGTATGGTAGGAACATATCACTTAATTATTATGCATGATTTTATTTGAAATGAAAAACAATAAATGTCTTCACCAACAGCCTGTGCAGTATCAATGGCCTTTCCAGTTTATCCATCCATTACATGGCGTCATAATCCACTACATGACGTTGAGGACGATGTCGTAATCAAGTACAAAATGAATAAATTGATTTAGATAGTCTTAAACGCGTAATAGTCCGGCGCATCGTACGAATTGTATGTCTTTACTATTTAATAAACAATCTGTTGAATATTTAGAAACTAATTTGACTGGGCGCTATTGCTGTCATTGGCAGCAACAGCACCCATTCAAATTAGTTTCAAAATACGCAGCAGCTTACATGCATAGTATCCTGGAAATTGATAACCAGGGTGTTCAGGGATAGATCGATCACAACACATACGAAATGTGGGTGGAGTTTGAGATGGGTGTGGCATAGCTAAAACTGGAAAGGTCCATTGTCTGCATGGACATTGAACTTAACACATGCGCTTGACTATTTGACAGTAAGTACTTGTTAAATTCAGTTACAAATGGAAGGATCCATTTCTAGCTATTCTCGACCAATTTCTAGCGATGCCCTGCCCACATTTTACGTGCGCTGCTATTGAATTGAAACTTTTAAAATTGAATTCCCAAAATCTAAATTTTAAGGTACGGTACAGGTCAGATTTTTACGATTTTGAAACTAATTTGAGTAAGGGCTGTTGTTACCTATGGCAGAATCTATATACAATTGTTCATTCGACAAACATACTGAATTTGGACACCTTTGTTTCAGACTTTTCGATTTTTCCTTGATGGAGCTCCGACACTCTGACATCAGCTAACGAGTGCAGGATTTGAGTATGACGTTATATACTTGAGTGACAGATCGATTCCCTCCATTAACTACTATTTACCATTGTGATAGGTCATGCTAATTATCTCATCGTTATATATTTCGTTATTCCTTGTTAGTAGTTAACCTCGGTTAACCTCAGTTCTAAGCGCACGTTTCCATATATGTCCATATCGTGGGCTTCATCATCAGTCTTAACTAAGACTGTTGCTGTCATTTCTCGGTGAAGAACTCTTTAAGTGTTGTGTTGAACTGCGTCTGCATTTCTTGCTGTGGCCAATACTTGTCTAGTCCTGCTATAAATGCCCTTACTGTTGGGACACTCACTGCTTCCTCTGAAAAACTGTTTCACGCCTTAGCTACTCGTATGCAAATTCTATTGTGCCTGAGCGCACTCGCCGTATATCCTTTTATAGATCTTCTCTGATTGGTATGTGAGGACAGAATTCACTGCCAGATACTCGGATCGACAGCTTATACGTCATTATCATATCCCCAGACACTGCGAAATGTTAGCGTCGGTATCTTAAGCTTCTTCAGCCGGTCTTCATAACTCAGGTCCTTCAGTTCTGGTAACGGCTTTGTGGCTCTTCTTTGCAGGCTTTCAATGTATTACTCCATCTTATTACCTCAGTTGGTGAAATGACACATTAGCATACTCTAGATGTGGTCTGATCAATGCCTTATATAAACACTTACAATTCTCCATACCCATATTTAGAAGAGATAGCCGAATCATCGCTATCAGTTGCATTGCCTTATTCGCCTTCTCATGTATATGTGCTTCAAAGGACAACCTCCTATCCACTGCGACAGCAAGGCCGTTTTCTTTGTTGATCGTTGCCAGACTATGCTGTGTAACGATGATACATTCCAATGTGCTTTAAAATGGATTATTGGTGATTTATGTTGTATATCATTTCTCTGGAATCTCACGTATATAATTAATATGTTTGAAAGCGTTGTGATTATTTATTATTTTTAAATGGTTATCAGACCTTTGCTATTTCTATCGGCGGTGTACTGCTTTACTATATATGTATATACTACACTGGATACAAAATTGCTGAGCGCATTTAATAATGTGATTTAGTGCCCAAACTGATCTTGAGCCAAATTCCGTTATTATATGAAATAACTTATCTGACTTTAATGTATGTATTAATTACTCTGTCAATATTGATTACAGAACAATAAAAGTAATTTTTCATACTTTTGTTATCATCGTATTTGCTATTGGAATATTCATATCAACAAGTGAGTACATCTATCAACTACAGTGATTTCAGAATATCAAACTCTTGAGCAAATTTTACAGAACGTACTCTAAAACAAGAAATTTTAGAAGATCAACTCAGATTTAACCTTTATACTTTCACGGTCAAGCCGGCAAAAATGGCATCTGCAATAGTATAGACCTGCTGACCAAGTGAAGACTATTTTGAAAATTAACCATTCGATTGACTGGCTTTGTTACCGAGCCCATTTAATGGTCAGTCAGCCAAAAACGGTCTTTGAAGACCAAAAGAAAGCTATCTTTTTACATGTACCAACATTTAGCTACTAAAGCCTGAATATCTTTCTTTAGCGGCATGATAAATAGGTTAAACTACCTGCATGGTCTATGAGTGCTATATTAGACCACCTGCATAATTCACCTTTCTAGATTATGCACCCATCATATGACGTCATAATCATCCACGTGATGTGTAGAATGACATCACAATGAATGACGTCATGAATGATGTCGATAAGTACGTCACGAACGCATATTTGAAGACGGTCTATGCGTTGTTGTACAAATTGTATGCCTTTACTATTTGCTCAATATTCTGCCATAGGTAGCAACAGCACCCAGTCAAATTAGTTACAAAATTTTCAACAGCGTCCCTGTATAGTATTCAGGAAATTGATAACTAGGGCATTCGGGGATCGATAAATCCCAACACGGCGAGGTGTAGGTGGAGCTTAGCTAGTGATGGGCGTGGAATAGCTAAAAATGGAAAGGTCCATTTTCACGAGCTGAGGTTAGCTATCCTTTAACCCCGCTTGTGTCAACTTAACCATTTAATGGTCAAGTTTGTCAAAAACTATCTCTGCAGTGAACTTGATAAAGGTCAATTTGCAGACAAAGAGAAGAATATTTTTGAAAATTTACAGTAACCGAGCCAGTCATTCCAGTAGTAAATTTTCTAAAATACTCTTCTTTGTCTGCAATTGGACAATTTGACTTTTATAGACCTTCACAGTTTTAACCCTTTGATGCCGAAATTTGTTCAAAGAATTAAAATATTTACTTATTGAATGCCCATTGGGTTATCGAGCCAGTCATCCCAGTGGTAAATTGTAAAAAATAGTCTTCTCTTGGCCTGCAAATGGACACGCCTCACGTCCATTACAGGGGACGGTCTTGGCCGGCTTCGGCGTGAAAGGGTTAATGAATTCCCTACAGTTTTAATGAATGTCCATTAGAAGGATAACCGAAATTTATTTTTTTGCAAATTTTCGTTATAAATTTACAAAAATACTCTGTTTGGCTGCAAAAATCAAAATGTCCTTGAAATGTATTGGCAATTAAATGGTTACTTGAAATAAATAATATTTTGAGCGCTTTAATGCGCCTTTGACTTAAGAGGGGTTAATACGAAATTCTCTGCTTAACGACGTTTAATCGAAAAATTCCCAGAATGTCACATTCAAGTTAACTATACAGTATGCTGTTTGATATTTTGAAAGTAATTTAACAGGAACACGTATAAACAGTAACAGGTGCCAATGAATTAGTTTCAAAACATTCAATATATTATTTATCAAATTGTAAATGTGCTTTTGAATTCCGTAGCCCGCCGGGTACAAATAGTTCAGCGTTGCGTCAGAATTCTGCATTGTATTACTTATTACGACGCCATGCATTTAGCGGTAATCATTTGACCTCAGAAACAAAACGTTCACTAAAATCAATACATAGATAATCTATTGCTATGTTCCAAAATAGGGATATTGGAAGACACAAAAGTTTAGTATATGATTATACAATACCACCTTTATAAACAAATAGTACTTATGCATATAAACGCTAATCAATTTAAATTAATACTATTTTTCAATGGAAGCATCGTCCACAACATATGTCAAGCATTATGTTATACAATTTAAACCAGTGGACAATCCCCACGTTACCAGCCACCAAACTCCTTGACTTATATTTTATTTTCTCGGTGATGACATTCGCAAATATAGCAGCAATAGTTGATGCATCTTAGCAATCTTGATTACAAGACATTACACAGATGCAGTGCCATGCTCATTCAAAAGATTAAAATTATAACATTTTAAGAATTCTAAAATACAAACTTCATTAACCACTCCTGGATCAACTTGCTGTTTATAATGCTAAAACCGGCCAATACGTCCTCTGCAGTTGTCTCGAGGACTGTCTATTTGCAGGCTAAGAGAAGACTAGTTTTGAAAATTTACCACTGGGATGACTGGCTCGGCTACCTTCCAAGGATAGCCTTCTGACTATAAACCCATAGCTTCCCTTCCGACCTCTCCAACTCTCAGCTTCCTGGTTACCACTTGCGTGGTGTAGTGTTTCAGTCAGATGTTGCGCTGCAGCGTTATGTCCAGCTCTTGGACATTGCTGAATAGTTGCGGATGGAGGGAATCAGATATGTATTGTCTGTACTTGTCTATGTCCACCTTATACCACTTCAATTTCTGGAACAGGGTGTTGTTTAATGCACCATTCTTTCCCTTCTTGTCATCAGTATTATCACATCCTGCCTCTGTCAGCTACTTCCATACTTTGAGTGTAATAGGTACGTGGTCGGGCACATTCAGTGGATACGGATCCTCTATTTTTAAGTCTGTGATTGTTTCCCGAAGTCTGGCATCGTAAAAGAAGTGATCGATCTGTGATTCATGCTTTCCATTTATGTGGAAGAATGTATGCTTCCTAAGATAACTTGATGGCCAGTGAGCAACTGCTTTAAACGTCTGTCTTTAATATCTGATGTCTCCCTCCAGGAGTCTGAATTAAAGTCACCTCCCAGGATTAGCAGGTGATGCTGCCTGAATCTGGTGATGATCCCATCCAGTTCTGAAATTGTATCCAGAAAATCCTCATTAGAGGTACGATATCCCCTTGTGGGTATGTACACCATGATAAGACATGTATGTATTGGTGTGGCTTCAATAGATACTACCACCACTCGTTCGCTCCCGTCTGGGTGCTTTTTTATCCTCTGATCGAGGCTCTTATGCCACATCACGCCCACTCCACTATATCCCCTTGGCCTCTGTTTTACCTGGATTGGGTGCTCTCTATCTACTGCTTTATGGTACCCTATTCAGTGTGTAGCTGTGTAATTACTTCCTCTTCAAACTCAAAGAGCCAGGTTTCCTGCAGGCATAGGAAATTGAGCTTTGTCATTAGTTCGGTTAGCTACACACTATTTCTCCGCAGGCCCTTCACATTGAACGTACCGATACTGAAACGATTTGGTCTCTCCTGCTGTCTCTGGCCAACCCTGTCTGCGCTGAGTCCCGTCCCTTCTCTAAAAATGCTGCTGACAGTGGTTTTCATCGTCTTGAGGTGATCCCTTACACATATGGTACTCTAGTATGGCAGGTGTACGGGCCTTTGTTTCAGGCTGTGCGACAAAGGGCTGTGGTTGTGTTGGTACTACTGTCGGCTGGCGCATCGCCAGTGTCTGGTTTGGTTGTTACTCTAGGGCACAGTCCCGGTGCACAGGCTGGCGATGCATTAGTGACTGTGTTATCCCCTCCGGTGCTTTCAGCATCTGCAGCTCTAGGTGGAATAAGGCCAGCGCCGGGACTCGCTGCATCAGATTCACTTGGGCATTCTGATCGTGGGCCATTCCCACTTTATCTGATACTGTTGGCTGCAAGATGTGCTGGCCTAGGTTGGCACTAACCTGATGGGACCTAGTGCCATCCTGAGCAGGTGTCAACTGCTTAAATCCTGGAGGAGGGTTGACCCGCCTCACTGGTGCCGCTACATAACACTCTACACCTTGTTTCCTTTCGCTCCTGTGAGGTGGTGTTTGATATGGTGGGCTGATTTGGTGATCGGCCTGAGGAAATGCCTGAATCAGTGCGTCGACATGTCGCGTTGCTGGATTGTCGCTAATGGTCTCTTTCTTTGTCATGATTGTTGGAACTTGGTCCGGCGCGAACCTAGGCTGGGGACTCTGGCATACTGTCATTGTCAGGTTAGTTTGTGGGCATTGCTGTTGGGATTTCTGGGATTGATTGGGTAGACTAATCAGCTTCAGCTCGTTATGGTTTAACCCTGGTCTGTCAGCGATGCAAGGTTCTTCTCCCAGAATCAATCTGCTGGTAGTTCAGTACGTTCCTGCTTACATGGTGAGTTGTATCTCTTCTATACTGGGAGAGTCTTCGGCGCTTTTCCGGCCGTCTACTGTAGAATTGGGTCTGAATCACAAAGGCTGGGTTCGTTTGTCTCTTAGGACAGCGCTGATACTGTTACTGATGATCTCGCAGATCATCACCTCTCCCCCTGTCCCGATGATTCCTCCCCGATCCCTTCTCATTCATACAGCTTTCTTCAGACGACAATTCATTTCTTTTCTGCAGGCCTCTGTACTGCCGTCTTCCTTGGTCTTGGTATCCATGATGCCACCACCCTCCATCCCTTTCTTCCTGGCTTCCACTATGCACAATCTTTTACAAGTCTCTAAACAGCGTACATATTAGGGTAATTCTTCGGTAATTTCTCAAAGTGATGTCATGTGATTAGTATGCATAATATGTTAATTATAACGCCTAAATATAATATAAAAGCCTGTCATTCTGAACATACTTTAGGTGAACACATGACAGAAGACCAAATCATTTTTCATGAATTAGTTTTGTCAGGGTGCGTGAAAGTATGACATGTGTGGGGGGGGGGGGCTGATGGAGGGTGGGGGGGGGGGATCGTTGTGGTTTTTCAAACCTTCCTGTCCACACCTCATAACCTCATGGAACCTCATGTAGTTACTAGACGAAAGGAGTGTTCTATGTGTCCAGATCATCGCCTTCACAATTCTCTAACATAACCGATGTGCTGTGTCTCGAGGCATAGATACTGAGTTCTGCATCAAACGTGTACACAATCTCTTGCTGCTTCCAATGTCTGTCCAGCCATGCTTCGAATGCTTTTACTGTTGGAGCACTCAGTACTGATTCAGGTAGGCTGTTACACGGCCCTGCAATCTGTATACAAAAACTGTTCTGTCTCAGGCTAGTCTTTGCTCTTATGTTGAAGATTATCAAGTGGTGCCCACTTGTTGTTTACTCCCTTGAAAGTGATTTTCAAATATAACATTTTCAAAAGGATCAATGGTGAATTCGCATTAGCGAGTTATTCGCTCTACATCGAAGCCTATCAAGAATACTATTCGATCCGCTTACAAAACTATATTCATTTGTGCTTTCGTTATATTCAGATAGGCCTATGCTGTATACCAGCACACAAAGTTGACACATGGTGGAGTGTGAAGCACCAGCTTGGTAATTAATTAAGTCATTAAGCGCTCCTAGATTTAGTAAATGCTTTTTCTCAATTAATCCCAATTCATTTCCATCTTTTTACCTATGGTAGTTTATTTAATATTGCATGAAATTACCAAAACACATCATCTGTTATTTCCATTTTTCCTTCCTTTAATTAAAATTCATCTTAACATTATAAGTTCATCTGAGTTTTAATTTTGTTTCTTATTTTTGTCATGTAGTGCGGATGGTGGTTGCAATCAAGAACAATATTGTTGGTGGTGTTATGTAGTGAAAATGGTGGTAAAGACATTCGTAATCTGGTGATTACAATTACAACAATTATTATTTTTATTATTATTATTATTATTATTCTTATTCTTATTATTATTATTATTATTATTATTATTATTATTATTATTATTATTATTATTATTATTTGTTCTGGTGACTGTATGCAAATATGATAATAGTGAGTGTTTTTTGTGGGTTTTTTGTTTTGTTTTTTGTTCTTTTTGTTTTCTGTTTTTAGGGCGTAGTAGTTTTTTATAATCATATTTTTGATCTTCGGATTAAATGACTAGAGTAATACTGTCTGTGCGTGCCTTTGTATCTGTGTTATCCATAATTGTATAGCTTTATATGAGGGGTTTTGTTGTGCTGCTTTTGTTTGATGGTGTCTTCCGTGCAGGTTATTTCGTGTTCTTGTGTTGTGAGAGTGTATCTGTGTATTGGCCATAAAAATAGTGGTTAAAGACGAGGATAAGTTGCTATTGTAGAAGTCTCTTAAAATTGTGTATGATTGGAACCTTCTAATGCCCTCAAGCCACAAGCAAACTAAAAATTGTGCATCTCTTTATGAATGAATTCTAAACAGAGGTTACCCACATATGCCTCTCAACAAAGCATGAAACTAAAGAAAATGACGAGCCAATTTGTGGCAGCGAACCATGGAGGAAAAGTAAAATCTTGGGCTCTGCTGCACTGTGGATATTGCTGTATGCTGCATCATGGGGAATATAGCTTTCCAGTCCTTCTGGAAGCTATGGATTCGTATATATAAAATGCCTTCGATAAAAAGCCTTGGAATTCGCCATACTGTGAGTCAGCAAATATAAAACTAGGAGAGAACGTCACTGCATAAATATGTTAAGCATGCTGCGAGGTGACCTCAAGAAAACAGGACTTGGTACACTCCGATCAAGAATGGACCTGAGGAAGCTAAATATTTAGGCTGAGGACAAGACAGTGGTCAAAAGCCAAGAACGGTGGTTTGCAGCTGTGAGATGTTTCTACAACTGCAACCGCAGAATATAGTAACCATACATACAGATTTGAAACCTATAGATGTTCACCGAGTAAACAAATTCATAGCTTGGCAAAGGAAGAGTTGTTCTCAAGTCTTGCGATGAAGTCTGAATGAGTGAAATTTTAAAAGCATCCTTTAACAAAGGATATTTGCCATTATGTAGTGACGAATTTTTCACTCTAAAAACAACTACCACAGAGTAAGAACTCATTTAAGCTGGGGGATTAGATTAATCAGCCGTTAGTTGAAACGTTTTGTGGAGAAGATCTGCAGAAAGTGATAGGGATTGAGAGTGTAAGGGAGTTAGCTTCGTTTGGCTTGGATTAGATTACGTACGATGTCAAACACTGATGCATTGTATCCAAAAGACAACACCTCAGTAATGATTATGACGTGATTAATCAAACGATTACCAGATATTTTAGTGCCAAAATGCTTAACCCAAAATGGAAATGATAGAATAGATGTCTAGGGAGCGAAATGATTTCCATTATGAATGGTTAACCCTTTTATTCGAAGGAAAGCTTATAGGAACGACCTGAGGTGAATTCCAACACTTCCTTATCATGGCTCGATGCATGGAAGAGTGATCTGCATTAACATTTGAACTTTAACCTATTGATTCAAAAGATGGTTGTAAGTAAGAGGAAATATACAAAGACAGATTTGAAAAAAATGATTATTCATTCATTCTTGCTTGCTTTCTGATATTTGTTGTGTAGTCAAAACAGTATTGCACAGTTGAAATAACTATTATAATTGATATATTATATGGATATAAATGATTCTGTTGAAGCAGGATTTCAAAATCTATAACTGCTGAATTCCTCAATGTATGTTATCTTACGTTGAACATTTGTAAAGTAATTTGAACTAAAACAAGAACACTATACCTTGAAGTCACATCTAGATCGAAATGACAATTATCAATTCATATTGGATTGATCCTGGTTGATCCAATCCCTGCTCTTTCTTTGAGTTTTGATGTCAATCGCATCAAATCGATTTTTCGATCCAATGTCATTTATATCAATCCTCAAAGAATATCACAGACGGTTTAGTTCACTTCAGAAATCATAAATGCTCAAAATTAAGATGAGATCCGGGTATATCCACTATCCAAGTTGAAAATGATCCCTATTCGATCTGGTCCATGTAGACCACTATCGACTCCTGAATCATTTATAACCTGGGATGCATATTGACCATTGGATAATCACTTGACTTTATGTTAGCATGTATGATTTTATGTCGATTAAAACTTAAGACTTAACGGTTCTTGCTTCAGAATCTAAATTTGAAATATCAATCTAATTAATGTGATAATAATTATAACAACAATCAATATAGAATTTACGTATAATAAATCAATAATATACGACCTGAATGTAGTATAGCTGTTATAAATACTAAATGGAGTCATTTCTTTGTGGCTTGAAGACGAAAGGGTCCTGCTGACGAATGATCACAATACGAATTCTGATATCGTATTGAGGATGACGGAAAGATGTGGGTGCACCCAGACCAACGCGCAACACAAAAAATATAAATGACTGAAATTTATCTTACGACCTAGGTAGATCTGAAATGCTGAATATGCCTGGCCACGAGCTGCCAGAAGCTAATGACGTGATTGATCTGCGAACGACCAGAAGCTGGTGATCTGGCACACAACCACCTTAACCAGGAGCCGGTTATCTGGTGACAGTTAATGATGACTAGGTGCCGGAGATCTGGCTACGAGTGATGAGTACCAGGAGCTGGAGACCTGGCTACGGACAATATTATCAGGAGCTGGAGACCTGTCTATGGATGATATTACCAAGAGCTGGAGACCTGGCTATGGATGATATTACCAGGAGCTGGAGACCTGGCTACGGATGATATTGCCAGGAGCTGGAGACCTGGCAATGGATGACGTTACAAGGAGCTGTGCGGACGACGATTATGATGACCCAATGTTATGGAGCGATTATCATATGAAAGTTCATACTGTGACAACAAACCAAACTTGATTTTGTCTGGAGAAACGTGAATTCCAAATGTTCAGTAAGTTTCATAACTGTTAATGGACCCAAAAACTGAGATGGCGCCCATATCTATTAATGAATCTGTATGATGACTGCTTATATGGCTGATAAGCTCATTTTGTTAGATGAACTTTACATTCGTAACTTCATTCTCACAGCCATGCCGGTGTATATGGCCAGCATAGAAATATATACACGTGAAATGATGGCTGCCTACATCGCAACTTCGCTACGGCGCGACTAACTCACATGAGGGCCAACCACCGAATGCTCGCCGAGGCAACGATTTTAACACACACGCACGCACGCACGCACGCACGCACGCACGCACGCACGCACGCACGCACGCACACACACACCACACAATGTATCGTGACCCTTCTGGATCACGCAGATACACTACTACATGTTGATTTGTAACTCCTACATATCTGCTAAAATAATCCATAGAGATGCCATACATTTTATCGCTAATGAAATCTTCATTGATTATAACCTAATCATAATAACAAATATAATTATCTTAACTCTAACTGCTATAATTTTGTATAAATGTAAATCTCGATTACAAATATATATATATATATATATATATATATATATATATATATATATATATATATATATATATATATATATATATATATATATATATATATATATATATATATATATAATTTCATTAAATCGACAAGAAAGAATACAAGACTGAATAACAACCTGTCTACCTATATTGTAGCGGATTTGGAGTCCAAATATGTTGCGGGTGGCATAAGCTAACGCTTTTGTATGGAAATCCGATTTCTATGAATGATCTCATGATCATATGATAGCAACGGTTGTCACAATAGCAACACGGTATATAGAATTGAGAGAATTATTAAAACTAAGCATCTGAAGTGTAGACATAAATACTTCCTGAAAAGGATGGGTTATCCCACAACTTTCAACGCTTTGGTTGATGAAAATGCTGTAAAAAACATATATAATTATTAGGTATGTCAGGGACCCCCATGAGATTTTGGACTTGTGAGTCAAAGGTCCCTAACGCAGAAATTGTTTGCATTGCTCAAGTATGTATAATTTATATCATTGTTATAACATGTACAGTAAAGGCCTTCACTCCATAATTGTAACAAGTCACCCTGGATTGCTTTATGATCAGCTTCATTGGACTATATTTTACTCGCTCCAATGATAAAAGAGCCTAAACGTGAGCATTTACTGAGCGATTCTGCCTCATTATAATGTATTAGTCCTATAATAATGCTACATTGTGAAGTGTTGTTTAGTTATCTCAATACAAGAAGCGAGATACGCGTGTGAACTTGTCAGCTCTGTATAAACATGATGCATGTGTGTTGTGTAGTTATTATCTGGCTGACGTTCGAGGGCGATTTCGGGCGTGGTAATAATTTTGGTAGCCTTATTAAATCAGTAATTCCAATGCTCAGTGTGGCCGGGTGGCAGCCGTCACATGCTCGTTTCCCCGTCATCCGGATGGGGGATAGGTGGACCAGGTGGCCGGTCATCATGCAAGCTATCGTCCTCTCCTACTATCATCTCGGCAGGCCCCCAGCCGGAGCACCAGTCAAGCAGAGAGAAGCTCGGTCCGTCGAAGAGGTGGAGGCTGTCCGTGCTTGTGAGTCCCCCTAGGTGTCCTTTGGGTCTTGTTATGTCGTCCCCATCGTGCAGGTTTGGCGCTCCCCACAAACGTTTCCTGAGCAGAGCAGTCAGCCATATCCTTGGAGAGGTGCACATCCGGCTGGACATTTCCAGCACGCGTGAATATGAGTAGTCATCGATAACGTGGATGGTTCATCCCTGGCACCGGGTATGCCGGTCTCGTCCCCACTGTCCACTGACGTGAGATTGGGACACTTGGTGGCCATCCTGGTCTTAGGAATACCACGACGTTGGCTGCGGGTGTTCCTTCCTTTCTTCTCTTTTCCTTCAGTCTGAGCGGAGGAGAGTGATGCAGATGTGTACATTCATCCCAGCAGAGGTGGGCAAAATGGCGGGAGTGGGTGAAGACGAACTGACGAGCGAGGGGGTCGCAGTCGCAGACGTGGCGGTACTGGTTTCTGTGGCAGTGATTTCTGTTGCAGAATTTTCTGTTGGAGTGGAGGTGGCGGAGGTTTTTGGTGGCGGAAGAATCCTTGTCCATGGCGGTGGTTCGGTTGGTGATGCAGGAGGTGAATCTCCCAGGCGTGTGTCGTCAAAAAGGTGTCCCCAGGCCGATGAGTGAGTCCTTCCGAGAAGAGGGATCAGCTCGGTTCAATCCAGCAGAGAGCTGGAGGTGTGTGCAGATGTAGTGTATGTGGGGAAGTAAGAAACGATGTGGCTTTCGTTCTTTCCTGCCTGTGTTCAAGCCGAACTCTTTTTAAGCATCTCTCCCTCTCTCAGGCGCTAGTGTGTCGAGGTGGGGATGGGAGTGAGTGAGAAAGCGCTGGATGGGTGGTCTTTTGGCCTACGTTTAAGTTTTCTTGAGCTTCGTGCGAGGTATTTTGATCGTCGGCTGGAAATAGCGCATGGGGTGGTGATGGGATCAATTTGCCTCCCGATCATCAAAAGATCCTATCTGAACTAAAGTCGCTCCATAGCTGGGAGGGCCTGTGAGGCAGCGGGAATGGCTGTCTCTTGGGGAAAGGGTCATGAGTGGGAGGAGCGGCAGGAGAAGGCGAAGACAGCAGGCATGCCATCATCATGTTACAGGACATAAGCACCAGGCTTGTTGTTGTCCTAGACTTGTGGTAGTCAATCAAAATTAAACATTATTTCCTTTAAGTGTTAGTCAAGCCCGCTCTTAAATGAGTCTAGGGTGGGTTCCTCGACTACACACTGGGGAGGGGGGAGGGTGAATTCCAGTACGGGATCACCCTGTTTGAGAAAACGTGCTCTCTTATTTCCGTGTTGCTGCGTTTGATAGTGGGCTTGTAACTATGGCCTCTTGTTTGTTTATTTTAGAATGGTCAAAAAAAGAATTTTTGTCTATATTATATTGTTCTTGAAGGATTTTATATGCTTCAATAAGATCACCTCTGAGTCGCCTGTATTTCAATGACATAATGTCGAGTTTCCTAAGCCTTTCAACATAGCTATGATTTCTTAAATGGGGTACTATTTTTGTAGCGCTGCGCTGAACATTTTCAAGCATCTGCAATTGTTTTTATACCATGTCGACCAGTTGCAGTATTGAAACATTGGTCACTCCAATGATTTATATAATAAGACGATCGTGTTCAAATCAATAGATGAAAAAGTTCCATTTATTATACTGACGATGCTGTTTGCTTTTGGGACGATGGTATTAATCTGTTTATCGAATGAGAGCTTATTATCTATGTGTACGCCTAAGTCTTTCTCACATATGGATGGTGTTATTAGAGGTGCCAGTGCTATTTCTCTTGTAGTATTTAATTTCAGGGGTATGTATGCCAGAGTGTAGAATATGGGTTTTGTTTACATTAAAGTGTAATTGCCATATCTCCAACCTTGCCTTGTCCATGTTTTCTTGAAGATTGTCTTTAAAGGGATTTCCAAAGATATTCGTATCATCAGCAAAAATTGTGCATAGGCAAGTCAGTGAGTCTGAGAAGTCATTTAAATAAAGCAAGAATTGTGTTGACCCTAACACACTTCACTGTGGTACCCCGCTCATGACAGATGCCCAATCAGAATATTTATCACACAACTTTACCCACTGGTTTCGTCTTATTAAGAACGCTTCAGTCCATTTGGTTATTTTTTCACTGAGACCATAGCTTTTCATTTTACTTAGAAGTCTTTTGTGAGCGACTGTATCAAAAGCCTTAGAAAAGTATAGGTATATAGAATCTGTTGGGGTGATATTGTCAAGGTTGAGGATTATTGTATCCAAATATTCGAGTAACTGTGTCTTGCATGATCTTTTGCTTCTGAAGCCATGTTGGCAATTACTAAAAAGTGTATTTCCGTCCATAAAGTTTGTAATTATATCCTGTATGAAGGATTCTAGAACTGAGTATAGTACATGTGAGGCTATTTGGCCTGTAATTACTTGGATCATTTTGGGGCCATGTTTGTATATTGGGCAGATGTTTGCAGTTTTCTATATAGGTGGAAGTATCCCTCGTCCAGTGATTTAGTAAACAGTATACATAAAGGAAAGCTTTTTTTGCTACTGCTTTAAGCCCTCTTGTTGGTATGTTACCTGGGCCATAACATTTGTTGGGGTTTAGTTTGAGTAGCTTATTTTCTATAGCCTTTGGTGTTATTATAGGCTTTAGTGTGTCAGTGATACTGTTTAAGGAGTTACTGTCTGGGAGTTGGCTCAGGGTTTCAGATGGAAATATACTGCAAAAGATGTTGTTAAGAATTTCCGCTTTCTCTTGGTCATTTATGCAGTCAGTTTTATGTATTGGATTTGTTAACGTACTGACTGTGTCTTTTAGGGTGGTTTTGCTTTTCACATGGTTTCAAAATGCTATAGGGTTGTGTTTGCTTTCAGATGCTAATCTATTTTCGAATAATTTTTTAGCATGTTTTATGCATGAAGTGGTCTTGTTTCTTGCAGCTTTGTATTGCTGGTAGTCTTCCTGACTTTTGGAATTTTTGTATCTTCTGTACAGTTGTTTTTAGTTTTGATTGTAAGTATTGCAGATGAGTTCAGCCATAGATGCTTCTTTTTGCTTTTTCTATTAGTTTAAGGGATGTAGTTGTTGATCATCTTGATAAGTATATGTTGAAAATATGTCCAGGCAATATTTGTATTTAATATATTCATATGATTCAAGTTAATAGTTCTAAGGCTGGCTCGCATTTCATCAAGCCTCCCTTTATTTAGTAGTAGCTTAGTTGTGACAGTCTGACACACAATGTTAAAGAGGGTCTGGTGTAATATTTGATCAATAAGATGTTGTTGTTGTCGCCCAGTTGATCCGAAGTTCTTAGTGGTCGTCCAGAGGCTCTTTCTGTGTTTGCCTACCTCTAACAGTTTAGTGGCGACCCTGCATGAAGCAGTCCTTTTAGCTATCTAGAATGTTTTGTGTGTTAAGGCCTCAGGTGGCTGCAGATGGATGCTATCGCTTCAAGACTGACATATCCAAGATAGAAAAAGTCCAGAGGAGGGCAACCAAACTACTACCGGGACTGTTTTATATGGCAAATGAAGAAAGACTTGTAGCGCAGACCGACCGGAGCTGGGTACGGAACGGCCACTCCGGATTCGCTCCAAGAACACACCTCTGGGTAGGATAGTATGCGTACATAAGCCCTATGAGAGAGGTTTTCATTAAAATCGGCTAAGTCTAATAAAATGTGTGGTGTACATGCGTGCACGTCAGAGCTTCCTTGACAAAACGTCACAGAATTGGAAGCGAGTGCATGTGAGTGCATGCCTATAGTGTACAGAGTGGGTACTCGTAAAGACCTTTAATTATTCCGTTCTCGTTGATCTGGGTACGCATCAGGACCAGAATAAAATGAGCTTTCTAGAACTGAGTTATCCACGAAAATCTCCTTAAATTATCTTCAAAATATTGCTTTTGACGTCGTAATCGTGTGTATGCATAAATAGATCGAGAATGTTCTGTGAACGTGATAAATACGTCAATGATCTATCTGCACGCTGATTGGCTACTGCTCGGCCGCTGATTGGCTGAGGCATCTGCTTCTGACGTCACGAGTAGCATAAAAGGGGTGAAAAATCGAGATTCAGGAGCATCGTCGTCATGGAGACCGACCCGTCTGGATGACTGGCTGGAAGTGCAGGACTTGATGAGTGAACCGGAACACCGACGGAAGATACAGAACATCACCGCGGTGTCAACCAGCTTTCAGCTAACCCGCACTGGATAGCAGTTCTCTGACTTTCCGCGTTGCAAAATTTTGGATGCTCCAAACTTGTCTAAAGAGAACACCTCTGCGGAAAGAGCCGTGTGGGCCCGGGATGTGATTCTATGGAATGGAGAGGTTGCGGTGATTCTTGGTGGATGACTCGCTGGATCTACCAACTAAAGTGCATGTTGTGTGTGTTTAATTAACTTTTTTACCACAGTCTGGTGGAACTTTGCTGGGTGCGCCGCAAGAGCTATGCGACGCATCCCGCACCGTGTGCCAGTTTATGTAACTGCCTAATATTATATTATCTCTGTTAATGGGCAACCTTCAACTTTGCTAATTCCGTCGCTGGACGGATAACTTTCTCATTTCCATATGAACTGTATACTAGTTACTAAGACTATCTAATAGAATTTCTTCACTGCTTTGTTTCACTGTCCTGAGTGTGTACCGTGTCTACGATGTCTGGAGGAGTCAGCTTGCTGAGACCAGCCTGCGGTAATCAGCTGCGGAAATCTGCCTGCAGAAATCTCTTCAGCTTCAGAGAATGTGTCGACTCATGCTATGAATATGCTAGCACCTCAATTTCAGCAACATAGTAGCCTGTTCCGTACCAATGACTCAAGTAGCTATACTATTGTACATTTAATTATCATTTCCGTATATGGTACTGATGAGTAATGGGTACCTTACTGGTCTTAAGTCCGCAATTTATAATTTCTGTTTTACTGTGAATAGTATCCTTGTTTACTGTTGGTGCTTTCAACTAGCCGCCCCATTTAAGTTTATCAATCTGTGATTTTTAGTTACCTCATTTAATTATAATCTATTTATTGCATTGGTTAGTTGTATATGGCAGTTAGCCATCCAGTTAATATGTTTTGTTTAATTGTAGAAAACTTTGGACTGCAGTACGCTAGGAAATACTATACAGCAACAGATGTATCTGCATAACTTTATTCCCGCCATCATCAATTTTACACTGAGGTTGTTGACCGTGATTTAATTGTTTGAGCCTGGCATGTTACCGACTAAACCTTACTATTCAGCTCGATAGGATAGGTTAAAGTGGTTAGGGACAATTTCTTCGTTAGAGACATATATAGTGTGCGCCTCTTTTCCGGGTGTTGCGGTAATGTAGCCCCGCACTCCAGCAAGGTTGTGTAAAGTTGGCCAGTTACCTATAGGGCCTCATATATATTAAGTTATTGTCTCTTTCCATGATTCACCAGCCGCATGGCTTATTAGTTGTTTGGACTTCCCATCAGCACGTTGATCAGATCCGACCCTGGGAAACTATTGGAGGTTTCTGAGGTGATGGTTAAAGTGCTGATTTACATACATCTCCCCCATATCTTCGGATACTCGTTAACTAGATAACCCTGCCAATGAAGGAAGCACTGCCAAAACATATAGTTATAAATGTGAATTAGTTAGTTTATTTACCAGCCCGCAGTGCATATTTGGGCATAATGGAACTTAACCCTAACAACAGGTCAACTGTTAGATCCGTAGCATGCGGTGATGGACGAGATGCGGATCTCCATCCAATTCGTTGCAGTGTCTGGATGAAGCATTGGAGCTCGTCACGCCCTCATGGGAATGATGCTTGCGATGGATCTCCGTCTCTCCATCACCCACCATAAAGACATGTCAGGAATCAAAACTTGCTTGTGTGAACCGTAGCCATTGTCCAGGTGATGTTTTATGCGGTTGCGGGACAAGGTAGCCGGATTTTCATCGAATGTGGATGCCTTGTGTCGTAATATATACGCATGCTGTCCTTGGAGGTAGATGCTAATCCAGGCGACCTTATGGGAAGCGAAGCATCTGCGCCCATTGGACAACTGTATTTAAAGTTAGGTAGGAATCCCTGCCACTTGCGGCCAAAACTAGTTTCCGTTTCTAACAACTAAATGATAGGTTAGACGGTAGCAGAAGGCCTGCATAAATAAAGCGGCATCTACCAATACAGTATCTTTGGAACTACATAAGACGGTGACGTGGAAATTCTTCGGAAATCGTTCATCCCGTCTTCACGTAAACCAGTATGCATCACATTAATTATGGTTTCACTAGGATCTTCACTTAGCATTTTTCTGTTGAACAAAAGAGTGGCCCTTTTTGCCAGCTCTTTTCCTCCGCTTTGGCGTTGAAGGCATTTTCCTGTGACGGAGGCCCGGACGAGGCACTTACCTCTCGAAACAACAATATTTTCTTTGTGTGTGTGTTAGGAGTATACTAGTTTATATTAAACTACCTAGTGACTTCGTTGCAGATGCTTCTCTTGTGGGGATACCTCTGCAGATTCAAGAATCGGTGTGGTACCTCCAGCGACACCACGTGGAAAGAACACCAGATAGCTCTATGTTGTGTATTATTGTGTGCTCATTTACTGTCAAACGATTCACCTTGTTTGTATAGCATATAAATATTTCTACTGTTTAGTTATAAATTGTTCTATACCTCTAAATTTGTATGGATAAACATACAGGTGACACTAATAGTTGGGATGACACCGTGTGGTTCAATCTTGGCGACAATGGTCGCACGGCCCCACTGGAACATCAGTGTTCCACCAGCTCTAGAAGTCGGTCTTTGTATTTCTTGGAGAGACGTCATATGGGATCCGCAACCCCGAGATCCGCAGCTAAGCAGCCATCCCGTTCATCGTGCACTTGCGGTACGATGGGCGGAAACGTCATAGTGAACCAGTACATACCCCCTGTGAGCTACGGACTCAAACAACTAAAGCTTCCAACTCTTGCCTACCAAAGAATTCGAGGTGACATTATCGAGACCTACAAATTCCTCAACAATAAATACACTATTGAGCTACATGGATTTGTTCTGGAAACGTCGACCACAACACGTGGACACAGCTACAAGCTTAGGCAGCACCACTCAAATAAATCACTGCGTGCACACACCTTCAGCGACAGAGTTATCAACAACTGGAACTCTCTTGCTGACGATGTGGTGCTGGCACCCTCCCTTAACTGCTTCAAGCATCGGCTAGATAAACATTGGTCCCAATATCTCTATATAGTCGACCTCCCTCAAGTTCTCAGACGCCAGCACCAACCAGAATGTGATTCAGAGAAAGTTGGTACTACTTAATGCCTTCAAGGGAACGTTATTCCGGGCACACTGATAAACATAAGTGCCTAACTTCCCAAGTATATCGACAAGGTGGGTCAGTCCTACCAATCATGAAAGAATAAACCGAACTGAAAATTGTAACTGTCTCAGTCCTCCAAGTAAATTGACAAGGTGGTTTGGTCCTACCAATCACGAAATGTATTAATGAGACGGCTTCACCCCACCAGCTAAAATTGCTATGCTGTTCCTGGTCCATGTTCTATTACTAGTCCACAGCCAACCTATAATTTAATACCCTCATCCGCAACAAGCTGGGTCAGGTGGGCTTGTCCTACCAGCCACACAAGCACATAAACAACTATTGTAATAATGTAAACGTACTGCTAAGTTGGGTATGTCCTACCATTTCAGTAAGCTAATTATGCGGGTCAGCCTTACCAGCCACAACAGGCTCCTAGGTGAATTCTTGCTGTATTTAAGTCCTTTGTTTTAGTACCAGGAACCAGCCAACATATTGTATATCGCTCCACACATATTAATCTGGAAGAATACACCGAACTGGAATCGTAACTGTCACAGCTCC
This sequence comes from Chaetoderma sp. LZ-2023a, assembly GCA_034401795.1. Taxonomy (NCBI): domain Eukaryota; kingdom Metazoa; phylum Mollusca; class Caudofoveata; order Chaetodermatida; family Chaetodermatidae; genus Chaetoderma; species Chaetoderma sp. LZ-2023a. The sequence continues at coordinate 15,397,366 of CM067367.1, read as the reverse complement.
CCAAATAAATTGACAAGGAGGATTGGTCCCACAAATCACGAAACGTATTAATGATACATATTGTATATATCTCCACACATATTAATCCAGGACAGGTGGGCGTGTCCTACCATCCATATCAGGCTACATGTGCTCTGATAAGGTGGGTCTGTCCTATCATTCATTCAAGCTTGCATGGCTTTCCACCCACACGATGTAAATATTTGTATATATTGTACATTTGAAAAAGTATGCTTATTGTAAGTGGCTAGCCAGGTTGGATTCAACCATTTTCTGCGCATTGCACAACCAACCACACTAATGAAATAGGCCAAACATATCTTCCAACGTCGCAGCAGATGATGATTAGATTATGCGAGAATGGCTTTCCTTGCAGGGTCAGGCGAATCTTTGGCTCAGAGTCTAGACTGACTTGAGCGAAGTCAAAAATTATTTGCTCAACTACCAGACGGTATGGCGTCCTACAGAATATTAATACCATTACTGTGTAAACTAATCCGCAAGGAGGTTTAACTATAGGAAATTACTTCCAAAAGAGGGAGCGTCGAATTACCCAAATGAACCCAAATGACACCAAATGAAACCAAATGATGCCAAATGATACCAAATGAAACCAAATGATACCAAATGAAAACCGAATGATACCTAATGAGTAGTCTATAGATGCAAATGCAACAGTTATCTTACGCCAAAAGAATGTCACGTGATCAGCATCAGCGTTGCCAGATAGAAAGGGAGGTAAATCTTTTTATAACTGTTGCGTGGAATAATATAAGAGGATTTATCTCCCTTATTATGTTGAATCGTGAATAAATCTTGACCTCTTTTGCATGGGAGAACCGTCCAGACGCCCACATGTATCCTAACTATACTAATATAACTATATCGAAATATACTAACATAACTTGTCCTGTAAACATTAAAATTTCCTGTTGAAATAAAAATTTCCTGTTGAAATAATAATAATAATAATAATAATAATAATAATAATAATAATAATAATAAACAACAACAACAACAACAGTGGCCTTCCAAATGAGGGGTGGGGAGGGTAGGTATAGGGATAGTAGCTAAAAAAGCATCTGATCAATGCATTGACTCAATAATCATGTTTATGTCACGTTTATCTCATGAAATTATTAATTCCGGTGCAAGGTGGTGTGGAGTTGTGGTGAGGTATTTAGTCAGAGCTCTGCGAGCTATATAGGTCTAGCCAATGTCGCCAGCTGGGGGTGGAATAATGGGGTGTTGTTAAATTAATCTGTTTTCTGTAATCCACACCCATCTGGCTTGTTTATCTGATGATTGTTTGTGAATGAATTAGTGTTGATGTACTGAGTGAGAAATAAATCTCGATCTCTAAGCCAACATCTCAATTTTATGATTAGGAAGGAGCTAATAAATTTATTTACGGGATATTGTAAATAAATGAATTTTATTAGGCCCTATGGATCATCCAATCATGCTATGGATGACGACTAAACGTGTGGGCCATGGTTATATTTGCAAACCAACATAATATATAACCACATGGTAGCTCTAACATACTTTTATAAACACATTTATTGTTTTATTAACATATTTTTAATTCAGCTGAATCCTCAAAGTCGTTGCTGTTTAAGAAAAGTCAGCGGATTTACAAACTAGTGTGTTTACTGTCTTACTGCCTTGATTATCTTACAATGATGGACGAGACCACTCACACACCCTAATTGTAAGATTATCAGTAAACCAATTTGCAAAGGCGTTATTCTAATCGGATTAAGACTACCACTACAATTGCCTTAGAGAGACTATATATAGACTGTAAAGATCAAGCCGCGTGTATCGGTAATTCCAAGCGGTCTCCGATAATTAAAAAATAAACGTGTTTTAGAAATTCACCGGATGAGAAAGCAAAATTCTATTTCGGGTGGGTGGCCAGGGTGGGTATTGCAAATCTGTTGTCGGTATATAAAGTCTCTTGTCTTGAAATTTCTTTCCACTTCTTCAAATAGTATAATGCGATCTTGATGTTAATTCTTGTGCCCTGCATACTAAGTTAATTTTATGTAGTTATCAGTTAACTATTAATTGTAAAAAGTAAAGTTTGTATTGAATTGCGAAGTTGGAGAATCTGAAGTTATTTAAGATGAGTCGTAGAGTTAGGTACGCCTGTGGAGTCTGACGGAAGAAGTGCTCGTCCGATTGTCTGTTCTGTGGTGTATGTAAAACATGGTTTCATGCGTCCTGTGAACCTATTTCATCCGAGTTGCTTCGCACATGGGATGCGATTCCGGAAGATTATATCTGCCGTAGGTGCTCGACGACGGATGGGGAAATGTTTGACTACCTAACAGGCATCACGAGATTGAAAGAGGTAATAATAATAACAGCTTCCAGTCAAATTAATTTCTAAATACGCAACCGTTTTTCTGTATGATGGCATTGAAAATGGGATATGGGGAATTCGTCGATGAATTGGTTAAGAACCGCCAACATCATCATCGTCATACAGACATACATACATACATACATACATACTGGTCCAGTGGAAAGATGCCTGGTTGCTGATGCTATGCGGAGTTGCAGGATGACGGTTAGATCCCCCGACCGGGAGATGGTGATCAACAAATTAAACTAACGGGTGCAGCACTGTCGGCTAAGTTAGCACATGGAAATTGAAGCCGCACGTTGCCAGTGCGTCAATAAAATAAAAATACATATACTGCCAGAGCCGTGCTGGAGTCAGAGTACAATAGGCGTAAAAGCCTAGGATTGATTGTGACAGATGCATCCACAGATAGTCCCATATGAATCGTCAGTGTGTCAGTATATCAGACATGTGAAAACTGGTCGGCCAATCCTTGACTATTGTCTTGGTGCGGTGGTCCAGTGGAAAGATGCCTGGTTGCTGATGCTATGCGGAGTTGCAGGATGACGGTTCGATCCCCCGACCGGGAGATGGTGATCAACAAATTAAACTAACGGGTGCAGCACTGTCGGCTAAGTTAGCACATGGAAATTGAAGCCGCACGTTGCCAGTGCGTCAATAAAATAAAAATACATATACTGCCAGAGCCGTGCTGGAGTCAGAGTACAATAGGCGTAAAAGCCTAGGATTGATTGTGACAGATGCATCCACAGATAGTCCCATATGAATCGTCAGTGTGTCAGTATATCAGACATGTGAAAACTGGTCGGCCAATCCTTGACTATTGTCTTGGTGCGGTGGTCCAGTGGAAAGATGTCTGGTTGCTGATGCTATGCGGAGTTGCAGGATGACGGTTCGATCCCCCGACCGGGAGATGGTGATCAACAAATTAAACTAATGGGTGCAGCACTGTCGGCTAAGTTAGCACATGGAAATTGAAGCCGCGCGTTGCCAGTGCGTCAATAAAATAAAAATACATACATACATACTGGTCCAGTGGAAAGATGTCTGGTTGCTGATGCTATGCGGAGTTGCAGTATGGCGGTTCGATCCCCCGACCGGGAGATGGTGATCAACAAATTAAACTAATGGGTGCATGACTGTCAGCTGGATAGCATGTGGAAATTGAAGCCGCACGTTGCCAGTGCGTCAATAAAATAAAAAATACATATACTGCCAGAGCCGTGATGGAGTCAGACTACAATAGGCTTAAATGCCAAGGATTGAATCGTGGCAGGTGCATCCACAGATAGTCCCATATGAATCGTCAGTGTGTCAGTATATCAGACATGTGAAAACTGGTTGGCCAAACCTAGACTCTATAGTCTTGGCATGGTGGTCCAGTGGAAAGATGTCTGGTTGCTGATGCTATGCGGAGTTGCAGTATGGCAGTTCGATTCCCCGACCGGGAGATGGTGATCAACAAATTAAACTAATGGGTGCATGACTGTCGGCTGGATAGCATGTGGAAATTGAAGCCGCGCGTTGCCAGTGCGTCAATAAAACAAAAAATACATATACTGCCAGAGCCGTGATGGAGTCAGAGTACAATAGGCTTAGATGCCAAGGATTGAATCGTGGCAGGTGCATCCACAGATAGTCCCATATGAATTGTCAGTGTGTCAGTATATCAGACATGTGAAAACTGGTCGGCCAACCCTAGACTTTATAGTCTTGTTGCGGTGGTCCAGTGGAAAGATGTCTGGTTGCTGATGCTATGCGGAGTTGCAGTATGGCGGTACGATCCCCCGACCGGGAGATGGTGATCAACAAATTAAACTAATGGGTGCATGACTGTCGGCTGGCTAGCATGTGGAAATTGAAGCCGCACGTTGCCAGTGTGTCAATAAAATAAAAAATACTTACATACACATGAACGTTTTTATAGAACCACCATCAACAATGGTTATTCAGTTTCAACCACCGCGATGTGTGCGCTGTTGTTGACATTCATTGGGAGACAAAATTCAAAATTTTTGGCGTAAAAAAAACCAACGGGGATTCTTTAATTGTTAACACACACATTGTTGTATTTCCGTACATTCCAAATCTTCAATCGTTTTTAACGAAATCGGTTCAATTCTTCAATGGATCTTATCCAAATTCTATCTAAATATCTAAATCTCTAAATCCACATTGTTCGTAGTATGTCTAGCTACCGTCTCTTAATCATCTGAAAAAAGGAACAATAAGTTAGAAATAGGAAGTTAAGTTAAAAACCAGTATTGATCTAAATTTGTTCACGGGAATATACGATTTTATCATAGAAAACGTCCGTTTACTGAAGAGATTATTTTTTGAAATCTTATCGCTGGACTGAGTGGCTCGATAATCAACTAAGCCAGTCATTTCCAATGATAAATTTAAAAATGAACCTTTCTTTCGACATCTAATGGACATTTAATTATCAAAATTTTCTGAAGAATTATTTTTATATTTTTCCTCCCGGTTATTCGACTGGTTCTCGGTTATCGAAGAATGTAGGGGAGGGATTGTGCGTTAGGCCTAAAACACACGACTAGGCCTAATGAGATCGCTGACCTGTGCTCTATGATTATTTACTGGTCACGCGATTAGGGTTACATAATAACAATGATTCGTCGCCTTTACGATACACCAATTTGTTTCAATTTATCCATTGTATCGATAGGCAGTTAAACGTAGTGTGAAAACGTTTATTTCTGTCGCACAGCGCATAATTATAACAACATCGCATATGATCAGGAAGCCAAAAGGTTTTCTTAGCATAGCGAAAAAAAATGTAATTACTGGTTTTCATAATAAATTCACAGAAAATCGAAGCAAATTTTTACAGATCAGTCTGCCGGTTATTTTGGAAGTAATTGGAGTAAAAGCTGTTGGTAGCAGTAACTTGTAGTCAAGTGATTTTACAAAAATCTATCTGTCTATCTGTCTATGTCTATCTGTCTATGTCTATCTGTCTATGTCTATCTATATGCATATTGTTTATTTTCTTTCTTTCAGGCTGCATGCAAAAGTTTTGAGAAACTGAAATCGGTGGTAGCCAGGGAGCTTTTACTGGTGGGAAAGTGTAGGACCGTTAGCATTGCAGAGGAGCTAGCATGCGAGACTGATTATCCGGCCATGGCCATGTTGTCATGCCTTAAATACAAGGGCGATGAGGTGCCGGTGAATGTGACAGGTGATGGTAACTGTCTCTTTAATTCGGTTTCAATTCTACTATGTGGAAACGAGGCAATGGCTACAGAACTACGTTACCACACATGCATTGATATGATCGTTAATATGTCTACATACACTAACAGCGTTAAAGGTCAGAATATTGCGATCATTTCTCCGAGTTATAATTCTGCATGTCGTGACTGTGCTATTGTCGGTAAGTTTTCATCCGCATGGACAATTATTGCTCTGAGTAATGCCATTCAAATGCAAATTAAGTCTTTATACCCACCAGTTAATGGTTATAAAGACTATGCGTACAAGGCGCTGAATGACTATTTCAGACCACTCGCCGAAAATGAGAGCACAATTCAAATCGCAATTATGTGGTCCAGTGTATCTCGTCCCGTCTCTGGAAAGATTTGGATCCCAAACCATTTCTCTGCTATGGTACCATCAACGAAGATGTGTCACTGAAGCCAGCAACTGAGACAGTCTGCATTGGGGTTCAGAATCACTGTGTATAAATTTTGCCAGAAATGTAAAATCTGAGCAAACAATCCCAGAAACTGCATCAGCATCAACACCCAAACTATGTAACGAAGCATTGCCAGAAGTTAACATCAGTGATATTGATGCAGTTGCTCCAGTTGATATCGTTACTACTACCGCTTCTCCTATACTGCCTGTTCTAATTACTATGGTTAATACACCTACTATGCCTGCTAAATGTACTGAATCTGACGGATCATCAAAGACTACCAGACAGACGCCCAAGCGTCCGCGACAACATGACTCATTCGCGGATAACAAATTTGATCCATTATCTAATTTAAGTGACAGCGACATTAGCGAAAACGATAATATTCAAAATGATATCATTGGCATGTCAGATAGTCTGTCAAAGAAACGTCGACGTGTTGCATTTTCGCCTGTGTCTCTAAAGATGAAGGCTGACACAGACAAATTTGGACACTAATTGTGACCAACTTAGCACAAATGACGAGTCAAATACAATGCCATCGAGTGTACCCTCTCAGAGAAATTATCTGTTAGAAGGGTTAGGAAAGCCGTTACCGACAGAGGGGAAGTTTTTGTCTATTGAAGAAATATATACCAAACTAATACATCCAGAAAACGTCCAGCCGTACATACCTAATGGACAGAAAGATAACATATTCTTCGTTATTGATAATACTAATAACGTGGAGAAACAACAAAAAATGGAAAGATGTGATCGGGGGGGGGGGTGGGTTGGTGTTTGGGATTCCAAAGCAACCACAGTTAATACCGATTTCATCAAAGATGCGTCTGGTAAACTTAAGGTCATAATGAAAAAGAATGACGCATATTGTACTGAACGGCGGTGTAAAAGAAAGTCAGAGTGGCTTCCTTTATCTCCGCAGCCAGATTCACATGACGTTTTCAAATTACACAGATATTATGCGAAATTGAAAGGTGACGCGAATTACAAAAAGCGTGTATCATATTTTTTGCAGTTTCCACCTGATACCACTGCAGCCACATCGGCCATGGTGGAATACGCGGGAACAAGAACGGCGCATCTTCCTCATGGTAATTCACACGTGAACGAACCATACGAAAGAAGGCCTGATATCTTACATAAAGCGGGTCTAGAAGCGAAGGTCAAGGCACCCAGAGATGTGTACGATGAAATGTCGAAGGAAGATTCTATCAATGCTCCGAGGACATTCAAACAAATACGTGACATTAAATATAGAGAAGTGAAGTCGGCGGATAATAGACAATACAGTAATAACAACATTGCCAATGAGGTATTAAATGCAATTAGTATGTTAAACACGCATGATCACGTTAAGGAAATAATTCATTCGGAAGGCAAAGCACCAAGTGTTATGGTTTACTCAAATAATCAACTCGAGGACCTACGGTCAAATGTACATTGTGATAAAAGCTGCATTCTGGGGGCGGATCGTACATTTAATGTGGGTGCCGTGTACGTCACAACAATAGTATATAAAAACAACAAAGTGTTGGAAAGAGAGACTGGGGATCACCCCATCTTTCTTGGACCTATGTATCTGCACTGGGATGGCCAGTATGATACATAGCATAGCTTCTTTACTCACATTAAATGCAAATTAGATACAGACATGACAGAATTGCCTATATCACACTTTGAAGTTAAGATAGGAAGTGATGAGGAAAAGGCCATGACAAAGGCCTTAAAGGGCTGGTTTCCATCAGCCGTCCATCTCCTCTGTACGAAGCATTTGGAGGACAATGTAAATCGATATCTTAAAGACAAAGTTGGATGTAAAAATAGTGACAGAATGACAATTATTGGCAAGCTTTTTGGCGACTCTGGAATGACTGAGAGCAATGACACTTTTTGTTTCGACAAACAAGTTAGTGACATGCAACCATATTTCGACCAGTATCCTCTATTTAAGACGTATTTTCTAGGCAGACTGAAAGACTTACTCTGGATAAATGCGTGCGTGCCACACCAGAAGGGGGTGACATCATCACTATGGACCAATAACAATGCAGAAAGCATGAACAATGTCATTAAACAAGCGATATACTGGAAACCTAAAAAATTGCCAGAGTTAATAGAGAAATTGGCTAACGTGACAAAATTACAATTTACGGACATGAGACGGGCACTACATGGCACAGGCAATTACGTACTGACCAACGACATGAAGAAATTCAGAATAAATAAGGATGACTGGATCAATAAAACGACAGAACAAAAAGATGAAATTTTTATGAAGTTTATCAAATACAAAAAACCCAAGAAGGCAACACAGACCGTAGTAGTCGCAACAAACACTGAATTCCAGGTTCCACTCAAACAGCGTATCGCCAAAAAACCTGGTCAACGAAAGCGTCCAAAAGCTGGAAGAGCGAATCCAAAGCAGTAACTTTGAATTGTCACACTGATGTTTGAGCGGAACCTAGAATTTAAACATTTGTCACTGTTATTATGATCTGTGCTGCTTTCTTCTGTCAAGCAATTTAATCATCCCAAATGAGCACCAGTTATGACACCTGTTGATAAGGTCAGATTAAAAAACGTGCGGAAAATGGCCATTTACAGGAAGAGTACTTTTGACAATTTAATCAAGCATGCAGCCATTCCAGCTGCAAATTTTCCAAAATAATATTCCTGCGAATGGGCAATTTCCGTTAAGCTTTTCTTTTATCAACCATTAGTCATTACATCATATCTGAAAAGTGTACGAGTCATACAGACGCATTTTGTGGATTGTCTCTATGCGTATGTGAGTGTGAGCATGTGTAGCCTATGTGTGTGTGCGTATCTGTGTATAAGGTCACTTATTATAATGTGCTGCTTTCTTGTGTCAAAAACATTGTTTCCACAATCATTTGCAAATAATGAGTGCAATGAAGATATGATAATACACACAATAACATTCATGAAACTATGGGGTTATGTGTCCATCGTATAACCGTTGATAAGGTCCGATAAAAAAAACCCTCATAAATGCCCATTTACAGGAAGAGTATTTTTGACAATTTAATCAAGCATGCAGCCATGCCAGTGGCACATTTTCAAAAATAATCTTCCTGCAAATGAGAAAACCGGTCTCCTTAGTGGTCTACAGGAATGCCCATTTGTAGACCAAGAAGACTAATTTTTGAAAATTTACAACTGGAATGACTGGTCTGATAACCGGGCCAGTCATTCCAGTTGTAAATGTTCAAAATTAATCTTCTCTTGGCCTTCAAATGGGCATTCAAAAAGCAAATATTAAAGATTTCAGGGATAAATTTCGTCACTAAAGGGTTAAAATGCTGTACATACACATTGATTAATTCATCATTCGAAGAAATACAACAGTCTGAATAATTATTATGTTGTTATTCAAATTCATCCACACAACGGCTCTCTCTCTCTCTCTCTCTCTCTCTCTCTCTCTCCCTCCCTCTCTCTCTCTCTCTCGCATGTCCTCCATCCACCCATCCCTCCCAAATAGACAGACTGACAGACCCAATCGAAACACGCTCTCTATCCATTCACGGGGGTTGGGGTGGAAGTAATAAATCCAAATGAAACTGAATACTACCAATGAATTCGATTAAAATGCTCTGATCTATATATAATGAGCGGGATTTTTATAAATCTTATTTTGTATATAGAGTAGCCCGATGGCAGCAGCAACGGTCAGTCAAATTATTTTCAAAATATTCAACAACCTGTTTAATAAATAGTAAAAACATACAATTTGTACACTTGGCTGACTATTCAATGTCCATTATGGATGTAGATAGGTCATTCAGTATGCGTTTTGATTGTGATGCTAACCTTGAGTGAAAGATCAGCTCTCTCCATTAGGCTGGTAACCGATTCTTCACTCCTTCGTTGGTGAATGAATGAATATATTATATATGGCAATGGAGGAATTCAGTTTTAGCTATGCCTGGCCATCTCTAGCTAAGCTCTACCCACACTTCGCCCTTTTTGGGATCGATCGATCGCTAAACTCCATGACTACCAGTATCAAGTTACTGAAAACTATACAGGTTAAGCTGCTGGATATTTTGAAACTAATTTGACTTGGCGCTGTTGCTTCCTATCACTGCTATCAGTATGTTTATGAAATAGTAAAGACATACAAGTTGATTATGACGTCATATGATTGATGGATAAACTGGAAATGGACACTGGAGTCGGATACCAGCTTTGTGTTCAATAGGGAAAACGTTTCAAAACGTTTTGCTGAAACTGCAAACTATATGTCCAATAGCGAATACACCCTCTTGACTGACATCCAGCCCTGAAGGTATTTTCTTTCAAAATAATGTACTTCTTTTGGGTAAATTGTACTAATAGGTCATTCATTTAGTATCATTTGGTATCATTTGTTTTCATTTGGTATCATTTGGTATCATTTGTTTTCATTTGGTATCGTTTGGTATTATTTGTTTTTATTTGGTATCATTTGTTTTCATTTGGTTTCATTTGGGTAATTCGCCGAACCGCCAAAAGACGGGATCTACTCAATGCAAGTCAAGACAAGAAGAAAATGAACGGGCGCTAAATTTGAACTTGTTCTTTCTTAGTATCATGCACATATTTGGTTCTTATATGTACGTTAATGGTGTGCAATTCACACTATTTTAATTTATTTCAATAATGACGCTGCTAGGTGAAAACCAGACTATTTTCTCATACATTACCAGTTTTCGTACTATTGGAGCATCACGCAAGATTCAAAATTATTTATTTCCAAATAGATAAATAGTTGAACACTCAACACATGCATCCGCCAAAGCCAAGGCCTTCGTAGTGTCCATGTATAATGGTTACTATTGTATAATAGTATGAAAATAGGTGTTTCTTATAACTATAAGCGAACACAGACACTATATTTATTGTTTAAATAAATAGGACGAATTTGTTTAGTGTCGAAATGCCCTAAATACGTTTATCCATGTATAGTACTATGGTTGGGCGGTATTTCGATATTATCGAAAAAATCGCGATATATCGAATATCGACATCGTCATAATTTCAAAAAATCGTAAATATCGTGTATATCGTTATGACGATATTTTAATTTTTCTCATTTTGATTTTAAAAGAGATTCACTATATACTACTTACACAGGGCTCTCCATGAGAATTTTGAAGGGGAGCAATAACTTGCTCTCCTGAATTTAAATTTAACCCAGTGAGGCGAGCTGTATCAGTACTCGCCTATATGCTACCATTGTTACTAAGCAATGGAGGCGAGCAATGTGATACTCGCCTAAAATTAATTTTATGGGAGTGGAGGCGAGAGGAGAGCAATCATTCGCCTCTCGTGGAGAGGCCTGCTTACCTGTGGTCTTCTCGGTAATACTCCTCGAATAATAATCCATTCTTTGTTGTAGTAATAATCGGATATAATCAAATTTATCTCCAAAATAACGCCTGTTTAATTAATCCATGGTGTGTTTGTCTTAATAAAATGCTATAAACCTCAAACCACGAGAATAAATCAAATCAAATCAAAAATCACAACAGTATTTACCGTAAAATTCTGTAGATATTGCACACTTTTTTTTTGTGCTCAAATTACATGTTATAAATAGCTACTGGCACTATATACAAGGATAAATATTTGTCACATTTTTTTTTCTAAGAATTTTTCGTCAGAATCACAAAATTCAGAGCTGAAAATGTGATTTTATGGATCGGGAATCAGTCGGGAATAACTATCGCATTCTATCATGTCTATAATGGTACTACCTCAACTGGATGGTTGAAATGTCTTACTACTGTCTAAATATTATATTATACCGTTATTAAATACCATATTGTGTTGTAAAACATCATTCAATTTTTTTACAACGCCATTGTTTCCTGTAATTTGTTCAGAGTTGGACATAGAGCTGTTTAAAATCCATAGATTGCTATCCAGACATGGCCATAAATGAGTTGAAATAAGTACGATATCGTCAATGTTTTCCAAGGCAATCTAGCATTTATTATATCTATATAAATGGACGTTACTCTTGTCTTCCCAAGTTGGACATAGAGATGTTTAAAATTCATATATTGCTACTCAGAAACAGACATAAATGCGTTAAAAAAGGAATGATAGAGCCGATGCTTTCCAAGGCGATCTAGCATTTATATAGATATGGAAAGGAATGTTTTCTAAGCGCTAAACGGGACAATGTTTTGACCAATTGGCAGGAAGGATGATGATTATAATTAACAGGTTACGGTTAAAGGTCACAGCTGTTAAAGATTCAGATTCTAACCTGTTCTGATAAAAATTATATTTGTATTTTTATGTAGTTCAATAAAGTTTAATACAAAATATTTGCTAAAAGCGTAGGCAAATGATATTCCTGTGATTAAACAACAGATTAACGCACACCACAAACTGGATTTTATAAGGAAAGCATATTCGACACGCAGTAAGTCAGTGATTTTTGTTACCAGTTTTCGTTCACATGTCTCTCCATCTTACTGCATGCTATGCACGAAAACAAGGTTTTTTCAGGCCGATTTTGGTCAGATTTAGTGGTACGCATCATGCACGATAGCGCAGTATATATACAGAATTTTACGGTAGGCCTATTGTCAGCGATACCCACCAGCATAGTTGCATCTTTTACGTACAACATTTAGTTGCACCAGTCCAATGACGTTATAAAACTTCTAGCGACGTATCACAGTACTTATCGCTTGTGTGGGGTTTACAAACAACAACGTTCATAGTAACAATGATATCATAGAGAAATATATAATATTTTATAGTAGAATTTTCAAATCACATTTATCAAGACATAGGCAACAAAGAGTGGAAATTAATGTCTGCGGGTAAATACATAAATGCACATTCCATGCAAATGTGAATGGCATTTTATCCAGCCTTAAAGCCATAAATTTCCTTCTATCAGCGCTAAAGACATAAGAAATTAACACCCACAAAATTTCATGTCTATAGGTGCGTGTCTGGATGTGAAAAATAATATGAGGCCGTGAACGATGCATGTGCCTCATGCTTGAAATTCCATATACATAAATAGCAGGGCTTCAGAAGCAGAATTTTCCCAGTCTGACATGCCACTTCGGAGGGGTGGGTGGGGCAGGAGGGGTTGGGGGGGGGGGGGGAGAGAAAATACATGATGTAATACCTTGTATTGGCAGCTGTTTTTTATTTGTATATTATAGACATAGTCTCATTCAGGTTCATAATAACTTGTATTATATGTACAAATAATCATATCAAATGAACGTTATAAAATATATCAATACCTGAAGTTTTGCGTTCATTTAAAAAAACTATTTAACCCTTAAATTTGTTTATAGAAAATGTTCAATTGCCGCACAAGAGATGACTTTTTGAGAAAATTTACCACTAGAATGACTCACTCGATTATCAAGCCAGTCATTCCAGTGTTAAATTTTCAAAAATAGTCTTTCCTTGTGCTGCAAGTGAATATTTCTCAAGACTACTGCAGAAGCCATTTTTGGTTGATAAGAGTGTTAAACAGGCCTGTGCTGTAATATTTCCAATGGTAACCCATAATAGGTTGCCATATATATTTTAAGGAGACATATGGTAACCTAAACCATAGAAAGCTAACTGATGTCCATATTGATGTCCATATTAAAATCAACAGATTAAAGTAACCCGTTTCAGGTCCCTTAAAATAAATTAAGGCAGCCTCATGGAGAACGTTTTCAACAGGTTACCATAAAAGCACAGGCCTGTTAAAAGCAGAAAGGTAATAGGTACACATGTTTTCCGGGTACGCAATTTTGTACTACATGTAGCAGATCGTCAGCGCTGTATCTGCTAGACAGCAGTTATAATATCATAGTCAGTGCTAACGAGCTAGTTCTACACGGAGAAAAAATGGATGCATACAAATCAAACAATGTTTTATATTCTTCGGATATCTTTTACACCATATCAAGCGTCACCCATAAATGCAAAATGTGTGTAAAATGGCTGTCAGACCCCAGTAGAACTCGGAAATAATCAGCAGTTCCCGGAACCAGGAAGTAAAATGACAAAAACAACCTGCCTTGCTATCCATGGAAAAGTGACAGTCATGGCCAATTACAAACTATTCTGCTTGTAACCGCCTATGTATGTTTTCACAGCGATTAACACCTTAGTGTTATAATAGACATCCAGAGCAAATAGTACTACAGAGCTTGTAGTAGCGTAATGCATAGTATAACACGTCATCAGATAGGAATGTCATTCGTAAATTAGTATGTCATCCCAGTCAGTTCAGAGCAAGCCGTCAAATCAGAATAGCGGAATAGCATGTCATTGCGGCTTAGAGGGGTAATAGAAATGCGTTGTAATTGCCCATTACATCTAGCAGATCAACAGCAAGATGGTGATAAACATTGTTAGATTCAATTTTCGTGCTCTTGATGATGATTTTGATAGGCTATGGTGAGACTTTCCATGGACATTACTTCACTGTGAAGTACATGTGGTAGTGCTATTGTCAATGCCATGGTTACTTGAATAGGTGGGTAAATGCACAAAAATATAAGCCAGAAATTGCTGGCAGAATTTTTTTTATTCACAATAATTTAACAAAATACATACAATGCTTTCCGACTGGACGTCACATTTACCGGTCATTGAATACAATTCTCGGACATATCTGGACAATATGGACATTTTTGAAGCCTTGATATATAGGAAAACATATACATGTAACTTTTACCTGGCCTGCTTCATACTACTTTATCTTTTTACATTCTTAAGAAATTAAACTATTTCGTGATAACAATATTACGCAAATTTTGGACATTGACAATCCACAGTAGATTGCCCTAAAACAACCAGGGGGAACATACGCATAATGAAGAGCCATATCCCAGACCTGCACAAATTGAAAATGTGCGCAACCCATATTTGGGTTATGCAAATTTAAGTTAGCTAACCCATTTGGGCGTGCACAACCTTTTTACATATACATGTATTTATGTACAAAGTAAAGAAAACTGCATAACCCAAAAAAGGGTTGCGCTAAAAATATTTTTGTTACTATTGCGCGAACGAAAGGATTTGTGCAGGCCTGTAATATCCCATAATGCAACGGGGCCCATGAAGAAACCACAAAAGCTATATATCATAAACCGCAATCAAAAAAAGCTTGCGACTGGAAATGGCGCTTTCTCAGTCGCATGGTATATATATTTTGCCTGGTTCCTTGTTTCATTTTATGTTGATTTTCCCCATTTTACACGTACATACATGTGCATGTTATCTATATACGTTCACTTCGTTCGCAATGGCGTCTCGCGAAGCCATCACTCGCTGCATTCGCTATTACTTGTATACTATAGAACTAGTCATAGCAAGCATCCACTGTGGACGAACATTAACTTCGGGCCCTGACTCGCGGTGTGGGGATTGGTGATGCTGATTGATAGGTGTCCCTGTGGTTGGGTTGAGAATCTATACACTATACTACTCGCATATATTTCGGTGAGTGATAGGCTATAGCTTGATTTTACTCCTCCCATAGGTTTACTATGGGCTTTCGATTTACCACGAAATCTGCTTAAAACACTATAAATAAAATTATCTCTAATGTTTTCAATGTCTACAACATTTTAATAAGTAAGGCAATACTTCTATGATGCTTTTTTCACCATATGAAGAAAGTGGTAAAATTAAATAACAGAAATAAACGAGAGTTAGCACTTTTCGTGAGGGGTAAGAATTAG
Source organism: Chaetoderma sp. LZ-2023a (assembly GCA_034401795.1). Classification (NCBI taxonomy): domain Eukaryota; kingdom Metazoa; phylum Mollusca; class Caudofoveata; order Chaetodermatida; family Chaetodermatidae; genus Chaetoderma; species Chaetoderma sp. LZ-2023a. The sequence goes on along the minus strand of CM067367.1, from coordinate 15,381,597 downwards.
AGCTGGGCGGTATTGATATTTACATGACGGTACCGGTACCATGAAAAAATACCACGGTATACCGTCATCTGAGCTTGAGGCATGCCACGAAATTAGAACAATTTTTTCCATTTCCTTTTCACTTCCATCTCCAATCAACGGTAAATATAGGCAAAATAAATAAATCGGCTTCCTGATTTAGAGAAGAAAAACATGGCTATTGCGACTGTTTAGTTTCACGCTTTTATTAGGTCACTATTTTTATTGACGTAATATCATTCACGGGAATATCGGTCAACGGGTGTGGTCGACTCGCTAACTATAACCCGCTGTTTGAGACATTGGGGTGCACTATTTTCAATCTGGATTGTTCTTGCTATTAATGAGTGCGACCAGCAAACGGTAAATTTTATTTGGGCAGTCGAGCGCTTTGATAAACAGAGTCCAGACAAAATCCGCGAGTATTTAAACGGGACGAGTGTTGTACGCTTTTATTTCTGTTGGAGTCGTATATTGTTACTCGCGAAAACAGGCCTATACACACACATATAACACGACATTGAATATAGCCGATTCCAAAGCTTCTGATAATTACCGAGTACCCGATGTGCAGACTCGTTACTCGCCATGCTTCACGTGAAAAATGCATGTAAAAAGCTATTTCCGTGAACTTCTGATGTGTAGCCAGTTGAAAAATGAATTACAAAAACTAAAACACTATAATTTTTAGGTGTTGTTACTTAAACTGAATTTAATCCGTAAAGAGTATAATTTATATTGATTGGTAAATATACCCCGAATGCTATGCGATATGATTCCTGGAGCCGTTACACATCCTGGAGGATCTAATATGGGTGTGTTTTATGCCCGCTTCGTTCTTGTCGTCATAATCAATGCGATCTTTGTTGTAACGTGGCGTGGTGGGGTGCGGGAGGGATACGGTTAATTTATGAGTCAAATTATTTGAAAATTAATTGTCTGCCTTCCATCAGGGTCTCGTTCCGCTTGTAATTGTAGGTTTGTGCTTATTTTATAGGCCAAGCCAACCCCGGCATCATGTGACGAGTGCCATAAATTTGTACGAGTCGTATTTAAGGACCATGTCTGCTTTAGGTGTTCACCCTGTAACCTAGACCATAGGTGTAATGTGTGCGCAGTGTGGTCCGTGGATATGATGGTTAAGTTCCTTGCCCAGAAGGACTTGGCTGGGTCTGACGCGGGGTCAGGCGGTCCGAGAGTAAATCGTGGAGCGCCCGGTTCGGCCGGTGGGGGTGCTCCACGTCCCCAGCTGGAGGTGGCGGAGATGGCACCGCCGGCGTGGTTTGGTCCGGCTATGCAGGGTTTTCTGCATAGCGTTCTGCCCACGCTGGTGTCGTCCCTGCTACCAAAGGTTGGGGGGCAGTTTCTCCCCATGCCTGGTACGGACCCTGTCCTCGGACAGGGTTCTGGACTGGTTTCCGAGGGGGCCGTCTTGTATGGACCCCTGGCAGTCCCGTCTGGCTCCGGCCAGACGGGTTCTGTTTCTCTGCGGCCACCTCCGGGTGGTCCAGTAGCGGTGGCTGGTCCGTCAGGTGTGGGAGCCGTCCGCCAGGATGGCTCCACGGTTTCCTCGTCTAGTGACGACTCTTCGGAGTCCGAAGACGAGGAGGAGAGGTTGCTGCGGCCTGTGATGCCGCAGGTGGAGAATATGGAGGTCGATTCCATCCTGGACGGAACCGGCCTCCATTTGTCTGGCTTGGCGCAAGCCAGGGCAGCGGCTCCGCCTGTGGATGAGGCTAATCTGGTACCGGGCACCGGTTCCGTGACGGTTGGTCGTCAACGGGTGACGTGTTTGCGGGTGTGTCTTCATCGGAGATAGATTGGTCAGAGGCTCTGGCATGGCTAGCCAGGGTTGACCTGTCTGTGGTTTCGGCCACGGCCGATGAAGATGCGCCCCATCCGTCGATCAGGACGGGGATTTTGCCCGCGGCCCGGATCCAGTCTGTGGGACTGGATCCACGGTTCATAGAATTGTTGGAGGCTATTTATAGCAAACAACTTATGACCAAGGGTCAGCTCCCTGCGGCCTCCAGGGAGGTGCGGGCAAGATGTCGTATTCCGTGGGGGGAATACGACAGATATGGTGTAGTCCCGTCGGTCACCGAGGATGACCGATGGGTACTGGGCGTTCAGAGTGCCGGGGCGGGTGGCCCCATTCCGGCACTTGTGGACAAGGCTCAGGTACATCAAGAGGAAGTCCTGTCCCTATGCGATGAGGGTGTGAGGGCAGCTATGAGCGCTGTCAACCACTCTTATCGTCTCCTTCAGTCGGTGTGGGCTGAAGCGGGGGCAGGCCACCCTGTGCCACCTGTGGCGCTTTCGTGCGTAAATGACGGCCTGGTGCTGTCTATGGACGCATTGGCAAGGTTGCAAGCGCGAGTGACAAAATCCAGGAGGCAAATGGTCATTGACCATATGCGTCCGGCTACGGCAGTCAGGGAGCGTCTTCTTGGGACGCCCCTGACAGGGCCTAGCATCTTCGGTGGCCAGGCGCGGGCCATCTTAGAGGATATAGCCAGTACCGCGCAGAATCGGTTAGCGGTCAACCTGCAGCTAGAGCTAGTGCGGCAAGCGCACACACTAGGGGCTGTAGGGAAACTGCTAGCGGGACAACCTTCAAAGAAGCAGAAGAAGCATAAAGGGCAAGGCGAAAGCTAAGCCTGTTGCGACTTCTGCTTCAGCTGGCTTTTCTCAGCCGCCGCCGGCGAAGAAAGCCAGGAAGGTTGTAGAGGCGCCTACCCTCCCCAAGTTTGCTCCTGACCGCCGTAGAGGCGGGAAGGGGAAGGGTAAGTCCTCAAAGGGCGGACAGAAGGGGCCGGATCGTACCTGAGGGTACGAGAGCTCCCTTCATATCCGTCTGGACCGCGCCTGTGCGACAGGAACAGCGGTGCCAGTTATACCCGTCGTGCCTAGAACGAAATGGTTCTCTCTCTCTCGTTAAGAAAGAGGGTGGGGGGGGGCGGACTGCGAGCTGGACAACCCCGTTAGATGTCGAGGCGTCTATGGTGGGTGGAAGGCTCATGCGTTTCGTCGAGGTGTGACGTCAGACAGTCTGGTCCTGGGATGGTTATCCCAGGGTTACATGCCGGAGTGGTGGGACTTTCCACCACAAAATCTGTCTTTGGCACCTGTCTGGACACCCGTACCAAGGGAGCCAGACAAGTTAGAAGCCGTTCAAAAGGAAGTGTCGGGTTTGCTTCTGAAGGGAGCAATAAAACCAGCAAACCGGAACACTCCAGGCTTCTATTCAAACATGTTCCTTGTCCCCAAGAGCACGGGGGGGGGGGGGGGGGGTGGAGACCCATACTCAATCTCAGGCCATTAAATTGGTTTATCCATACGCCTCGGTTCCAGATGGAAACGCCGAGGTCGGTAATGGCGGGATTGAGGAAAGGAATGTGGTGTGTATCGATCGATCTGAAAGATGCATATTTCCACATTCCGATGAACAGGAGTTGTCACAGGTTTCTGAGATTTGCGTTTCAGAATCAAGTATGGGAGTTTATTGTTCTCCCATTTGGCCTGTCGACAGCTCCGAGGGTTTTCACAAGAGTGGTCCTTGCGGTGACAGCGTTTCTCAGAAAAGAGAACGTGGCGCTACACACCTACATAGGTTCCTTCAGATGCTGGGCATGATGGTCTCCATGGAGCAGGTTATCCCGTACGCTGCTCTAATGCGAAGGGCTATCCAGTTGTATCTGATGTCTCTGTGGAAACAGAACAGAACCCCTGTCAAAACTGGTACCAGTTTTGGAGCCGATAATGTCGCATCTTGTATGGTGGAAGGAGCGTCAGAATCTCCTAGTAGGGGTTTCGCTGCACCTACCCCACCCCCAGCTGTCCGTGTACACGGATGCATTGCTGGAGGGGTGGGGTGCCTGCCTGGGAGAACACCAGGTCTCGGGCACATGGACTCTCCCGGAGAGTCAGCTGCATATCAATCTGTTGGAAATGATGGCAGTGGAACTGGCATTGGAAGAGTTCCTTCCGATGATCAGGGGCAAGGTGATATTGATACGGTCGGACAATTCGACAGTAGTATCATATATAGATTGCCACGGCGGGACCAGGTCGCCCACTCTGTGTATCAGAGTGTGGCACTTGATTCAATGGTGCAGGAATTACTCGGTTGTTTTGAAAGCAGCTCATATTCCTGGCCGATTGAACATTCTGGCGGATGCTTTGTCTCGCAGACAGAGAATTCTGCCAACAGAATGGTCCCTCAACCCTCCGGTTCTGCAATGGATCTTCGAGCATTGGGGCAAACCCAACGTGGACTTGTTCGCCACAAAGAAAAATGCTCAAATCATGACATATGTCTCGCCGATTCCAGATCCAAATGCCGTCGATACAGACGCTCTGGCGATAAGCTGGAGAGGGATGCACGCTTACGCGTACCCACCCACCATTCTTCTGGTGAAGGTCAGGGAGGAACCGTTTCTGGTCCTGCTAATAGCGCCGTATTGGCCGAGCAGGGCGTGGTTCACGGATCTTCTGGATCTGTTGGTGGAAAATCCTGTGCAGTTGCCCGAGATTCCGAACATAATCTCCCAGGCCATGGGACGCTTCCTACACGAGCGTCCCAAAATGTTCAAATTGACTGCGTGGATGTTATCAAACAACGTTCCACGTCGGAAGGCTTTTCTCGACAGGCTGCTGATTTCATCGCGGCTGCGAGAAGGAGGTCAACCTTCAAGTCATATAACAACAAGGTTAACAGATTTGCAGACTGGTGTGAAGAAAAGGGTATTGATACCTTTCAATCCACTATTCAGCAAATAGCAGACTTTCTCTGTGAGCTGTTCTTTTCAGGACTAGCTCCCGTCACAGTTGCTGGATACAAGTCAGCTTTGGCATCAGTTATCCCTTACCTAGCCAACAGGGATAGTCCAGAGGTGGCCCAGTTAAATGTGATGTTGAAGGGAATGAGCAATCTCCAACCGAGACAACCGGTAGTCATTCCAGCCTGGATTCTATCTTTAGTGCTTAATGTACTGGCCAAGCACCCATTCGAACCGTTGCGTTCGGCTAGTCTAAAGCATTTGACTCTAAAGGCGGTCTTTCTATTGGCAGCTTCCTCAGCTAGAAGGCGCAGTGAGATCCATGCGCTTTCGGCAGAGAGGGACCGATTTATTGTTTCTGGAGACGGTCTGCGTCTTCTGCCAAGAGCAGAGTTTATGTCAAAGAACCAATCTTTGAGATATCCCGGCAAACCGATCATTATACCGAAGTTAACTAGGTTTGATCGTGATGCCAGTGTCTGGTTCCCGGTCCGTGCTTTGACTAAGTACAAGAAACGGACTGACTCGTTACGGTCGAACGATAAACATCTGTGGATCTGCCATAAAAAGCCTTATGGCGCCGCGTCCATGGATACTATCTCTCGTTGGGTGGTCGAATGCATTCAGACTACTCACGAGATGGTGACTGGGCACCAGGTGCAAGGCGTAAGGGCACACAATGTCAGAGGAATAGCCGCCTCGACCGCCCTTTACAATGGTGTTCCGTAAAAGGACATCATGGCCGTTGCACAATGGCACTATGAGTCCTCATTTACGGATTACTATATGAGGGATGTGTCAGACTCAGCCAATCCACTCGCTTTAGCTGTTTTGAAACGATAGTTAGTGACCACACTTCTCTTCACCCTTTTTTCACTTCGGTAAGAAAAGAACCTAAAGCAGGCATGGTCAAGCGAGAGGATGACAACCAGATTGTGTCACTGATGGCCGAACCAGTGACCCTTTTCTTAGGAGGAAAAATGGGGGGGGGGGGGTGCTGTGACGCGAATGTGATTCGGTTCCGTGAACTTGACGGTCCTTTTAGGTCTCCGTTAGTCAAGTTTGAAGTCTAAAATCATTCTCCAAGGGGCAAAATTAGCATTTATGGCTTGCCCCTTCCCACCAGGTTACTGATCAAATCTGGTGTATATCAGAAGTAACAGAATGGTGAGTATTGATCGAAGGAGAATGAAGGAAATGTCAATTTCCCTTTCTCCGAGATCTAACAATACTCACCATTCTGTTACGGACCCAGCCTCCCAGCCCCACGGAGGCAAGCCATAGTTTTCTCATGTTTGGTGGCTATGCAAACAATATGAGCTCTATGGTAAACGGGTACTCGGCAGTTGGGAGCCGAGTACCCGGTTCCCAGGAGTCGGTAAAGCTTTCTAAGTCTATAATCCTAGAGCCGCTGTCAAGGCCAGCTGTATATCAGAAGTAACAGAATGGTGAGTATTGTTAGATCTCGGAGAAAGGGAAATTGACATTTCCTTCAATTTGCTAGGACTATGGAGCATTCCACCAGTACTGATGCAAAATTGTTACCATTGTATAATATACCCCACTAATCTAATCTACAGATTAGGCTTTTACGATTTTTCGATTTAATTGTAAAGTTTGATTTATTTTTAAAATCTTGATTTTTATGATGTAATTGAGGAAAAATTGGAAAATCATCAAAAATATAATGTTTGTTTAAAATCGGAAGTGTGTACATTTCCGTCGCATTTGAGCAGTAGATGAGTACAATTACAATCAATTCACGCCTGTGCTAACACCGTTCATTGTGTTTATATTCCGCCGTGCCATGCAAATGTCGAATAATTACTAATCACAACACAAAGCCTACTATAAACAAGATACATGTACATGTAACAATAGCGAGGTAACGCATTTCTCATTGAGAAAACCAGTTATAACTCGATAACCGAGCCGGTCATTCCAGTGATAAATTTTCAAAAATTGTATTCTCTTGGCCTGTAAATGGACATTCAATATGCAGATATTAAAATTTTCTTCATCAAATTTGACCATTAAATTAACTTATTTTACTTTTATTTTTACATTGCAGAGACGCCTGAAGTATGTCTGACTTTGATGATTCAACAACGACACCGCGGACATTGATTGAAGGATTTCTTACACATAAACAAGTCAGTCAAAGCGTTGTCACCACTAGATATCGTGATCATGCCTTGCGACAAACACCGAATAAGTATCGGCATCCACCAGAGTTAACATACATTCATACACGATCTGTTTCAAAGAGGCAATCATCGGCTGTTGAAAACAGTCCTCAAACAGAACAGGTGTGTACATGTATTTGCCCCGAGTGTGTCCGACCCGTGTGTGTATCCGACCCAGCTGTGTATCCGACCCAGCTGTGTATCTGACCCAGCTGTGTATCGGACCCGGGTGTGTATCCGACCCAGCTGTGTATCTGACCCGGGTGTGTATCCGATGAGCTGGGTATCTGACCCAGCTGTGTATCCGACTCAAGTTCTTTCTGGAAGCTAGAATAACAGTGCTTAAAATGGTGGGATCCAATCTGTCAAGTATTTCAAGTATCTGATATCATAATCGATGGAGCAATCCAGCTTTCGCCGTGCCTCACCCATCTGTAGCTAAGCTCTACCTATGCTTTACCTGTGTTTGGATCAATCAAGCCCTGCATTGTCTGAATTTCAATTTCCAGAAAGCTATAACCTATAGGTAAGCTGTTGAATATTTTGAAACTAATGTGACTGAGCCCTGTCAAATTAGTTGCAAAATATTCAACAAAATGTTTATTAAATTGTCAAGACATACAGTTCGTACAACTTTATGGGCTTAAGCGTTTATGGCGGACTAAATCACATCATTCATGACGTAAAATAATTATGACAATGCAGCCTACATGTGACATCTAGTTGATTATGGCATCATATGATTGACTGAAAGACTGAACTCCTATTACGTCATATTCGAGCGTAAAGGTCACAATCATAATGACGTAATGAAATGTGTGTCAACTTGAATTCTGTTGTATATTTTGAAACTAGTTTGACTGGGAGCTGTTGCTGCCTATGGCAGCAACAGCGCCCTGTCAAATTAGTTTCAAAATATTCAACAGCTTTCCTATGTGTGTATATAGGTATAGTTACCTTGAAAGCGGTATAATACATGTAGGAAGTCTTGTAATTCAGGGTTCAGAGTACATACATATATTTAAAATGGAATTCCAACACATGGTACAAAGGAAGCTGAGTGTAGGTGGAAATGGGCGGGGCATAGCTACATTCTAGAAATGGATCCCTGACGATTACAATTAGACAGTTGCCAGACCTGCATGTACATGTAAGTAACCCTTTAATGATCAAGATTGTTTTAAAAAATTGACCTTTTTGCCTAGCCTAGTGACTGTCCGTTTGCAGGCCAAGAGGTTATTTTTGCAATTTTATCACTTGAATTACTAGCTTTGTCATTGAGCCAAGGATTACAGTAATACATTTTCAAAAATAGTCTTTGTACGCAAATGGCTATGTCTAACGACCACTACTAGGTTTTGGACAGCAAAGGGTTAAACAACTTAGTTTTCAAATTTAAGCTTGCTTTTTATTGGTATCGATTTTGATCGTATCTTGTATTTCAACTATACAATGTATATAGCTCAGAAACAACTTCACATTTAAAAAAAAAATCATTGTTAGCTCACCTGGCCAGAATGGCCAAGTGAGCTTATGCCGTGGTGACCGTCCGTCCATCCATCTGTCAACTTTTTCTTTAAACGACTTCTCAAGAACTGCTGGGCCGATTTCAATCATCTTTGGCAGGAAGCATCCTTAGGGCATACAGATCTAAGTTTGTTCAAAGGAAGTCGATCAGCCAATTTTGCCGGTGGTTATCTTGGATTTTGGCCGATTTTTAGAAACCTCTTTAAAAATCTTCTTTTCCGAAACCGCTTGGTGGATCGATTCAAAACTCACGAATTATCATATAGGGCAAGAGCTGAACCAAGTTTGTTGAAAGGAACTTGATGGGCCAAATGGTTCGGCGGCCATCTTGGATGAGCTAGTTTTCGTGAAAACGACTTCTGCAGAACGGCTGAACGGATAGGGCTGAAATTTTGGGGATATTATTATGGACTAAGGGCCATTAAAGTTTGTTCATGGGAGGTTGATAGGTAAGAAACATGGCCGCTGTGGACCAATCAAATTTTAGCGTGCTTGGCTGCCATATTTAATTTTTTTATTTGATGGATTTTGAAGCCGAAATTGGTTTTCTTAACTCAACTTATTTGTCAGTCAGCTGTCGGATAGCGATGACCCCGTCCGTCTTCTGTATGTCCATCCATCTGTCAACATTTGCTACATATATTAAAGGGATGCTAATCTCATCTCAGATCTTGTATTGTACCAGTAGATTATGGTTTATAGATTCCATATCATTCATATCCTGTCACATTCCCTTATCTGTATCACACGTATCTGCTTTGTAATATCGCGTAAATATTAATGTTGAACAGTGATCACCACCATTTTGTCTCCTCAAGCGATAGTGTGTGATGTCATGCAAGTGGCAATGCATTACATTCTTTATTATGTAATACTTATCGCGTTGAGTATTTTGAAACTAATTTGGTTAGAGTATGGCAGCAACAACTTCCAGTCAAATTATTTCAAAATATTCAACAGCTTACCTGTATGATTGCTTTTATGCCAAATTGCCAAACTATAGCTGGCACCTCTATGACAGCGCATATACGCTAGGTTTTTCTGATTGGGTGAAATGTAAATCATGACAGCCATATGATCATAGGGTGTAGTAGAAATGTACCAACATTTAGCTAATAAAGCCTGAATATCTTTCTTTAGCGGCTTATAAAAAGCTTATAATTACCTGCATAGTTTATGAGTGGCATATTAGATCACCTGAATAGCTATTAATAGATGGGGTTAGTTATCCTTTAAGCTATGTTTTTGCTTTTGTTCTGGAAACATGTTACATGCAATTTATCGTTGATAGCACATGACTCAGATATATCATTTTCACATCAAGAGTATACTTACCACCCTGATACTTCATGATATTTCCTAAATATCGACCTAGCTTCAATAATACTCAGAATTAAAAAGAAACCGCCCCGACTGGGCAGGTTACACAACTGACAGTCCAGCGGATGTGCAGCCCAAACTCGCACATGCACGGGGCTGACTTAGGGTTGCACGATTATTCACTTTTCATAATCGCGATCATTTAAGAAAAATAATCGCGATCATACGATTAATCATGAACTATATTAACTACGTCAATGCTGCTTAGAGGACGTTATTATGCTACTGCAGATTGTAAGATTATGGGTTAGGCACATGGATATAGATAAATGGACAGAATACCCCTGTTGCTGATTGCAAACAAAGGAATGTATCAAGATTTTTCTAGCCAGAAAACGGAAGGTACCGTATTTCGTTTAATTGTAGCCTATGCTCTAATAGAAGTCCACCCCCTAACTTTGACATCTGAGCTCCAATGATTTCTTAGCAGTTTCAAAACGGCAAAACTCTGTATTAGAAGCCCACCCACTAACTCAGCAGATAATTTGTAAGAATAGCGTGTATAATAATAACAATCGTGTCACAGGGTGTGTACTTCTGACCGATCTCTGCCCTGATACATTCCCGGCCCCTCTAGAAGTCAATACAGGCCTCGGATTTGTAAATCTCGACCACCTATTAGATTAATACTAATAGTAGGCCACGTATGTTCAAGATATAATAAAGTTTATTCCACACTTTTGTAGTTAAAATGCGCTTAAAACAGTCTTGGCGTGATTAAATAGCTTCCTTATAAATATATTTCAAGACCAAATTTATGTACCAAACAAGTGCGGGAGAAAATGCGCATCAATTTTGTAACGCCGATCAACATTAAATGATCCAAATTGAATTATTACGAACGACAATATAGTCGGCTTCTTAAGTTGGCGAGCCAGCAGCTCTTTTGCGATGGGAGGTGGCGTGTTCTCGCGAGATATTATACGCTAACGGGAGTTTATCAAACGGTTACCCGTTATTCAGATCAGTATAATACTCAGTTCCTATCACGCAATGATAATATATAGAAATTCCCGAGTTCCGAGTCCCCGATTCCAGAATGTTTATATCCGAGTACTCGCTCTAAAATAAACTCTTCAATTGGAGGCGAATCACGTGATTTGTATTTTTTTCGCGACGCCATTTTATATCAAATTGTGGATTAATTTTTATGTAATAAATGACCTTTATTAAAGGATACGCAATATTTAGGCGCTCAAATCAAATAATTTCACTTCCCCGGTGATATTTTGAGGTATACATTAAACATAGGTGTAGGCGGTGAGAATTTTTACGGGAGAAAATGCGTTGAATTTCCGTGGTATCAGTTCTGGAACTTTTTTGGGAAAACCGTTAGCGCATAACTATTCAGAGAATGGGGAACGCGGGATAAGCGTGTGTGATTACAACAACAATGACAAATAGCGACCAAGTAAACAATCTTTATTCATCTAAAACTAATCATGAGTCAATACAAACAAATCAGTTATTTATTTATTTAGTTTATTTAATCATTCACACATTCGGCTGATGGCCGGATGTTTGTTTCCATGCTTGGTAACGCCAGCAGAGTTTCACAAGCATAAAACTGTCTTGACAAAAATTTCAACATGGCGATTATACGATTATTTCATTTTATAATCGTCCGCGATCATTTTGAATTATATAATCGCGATAATCGAAAAATCGTGCAACCCTATGCTCATTCTCTTCTTAAAATATTGACCTGCCATTGCAACACGCTTTTTAGCCTTGCTTTTGCTTTCTGTCTTTTTGAAGCTTTGAGTTGTTTTGCAACTTGTTTGACTGTTATATTAGTATGTCTGACGCTGCCAAGTCACCGGAGGATGCTCCCGGTCCTAGCCATCAGGTGTACTTTAGTAAATTTATTGATAAAACATTTGCGTGTTGACTCGGATGGTATTTCCGGGATTCACGCTATCTCGTGGATACGTCTTTATTAGGCTAGCTCTTTTATGGGGGTGACCTATATATTAGCTAACGCATGTTGTGCTTTATGTTTCAGACACATGAGCTGATATTTGAAGGGTATCCTTTTATTTAAATAATATTTATACTTGGTTTCTGGGTCCTTCTTTTTTATTATGAGTTTGCTGAGGGAGATATTACCATAAGAAGTAATTTCTCCGCATTCTCCCCCACCACAGGGGTTTTGGACTCAGGATCAGGTATTCCTGTGTTGTTTATCAGACTTCACTCATCCTCAGAAGTCATCTTATGAGGTTATTTAGGAGAGAGAAAAATTTCAGTCATTTTATTTCTAAATATTTTAGAAGTTTTTTGACTGAGTGTTGAGTGATTTATCTCTCTTGATGGTTTGCATAGGTTCATTGTGTTTATAAAGTTCAATTACTAATGAGTCTGTGTTTAGAGCTGTGAAGTCTAAAGAAGTTCGCCTCTCAAGTATTCAAGTTCAAATACTTATGTCTAAAAGAGTGACCCTTGTCTTCTTATAGAAGTATAACAAGGTTTTAGGATTTGTTTACTTTTTGTCAGGCCTATAGTTTTTTCTATGGGCCTGGCTTATATTTCATTTGATGATCAAAAGTTTTCCTTACGGATCTTATTAGACTTCTGCAATTGGTTTTTTGGTTCGTCATAACTAAAAACTAATTGTTTCCGTTTGTGTCTTTTCAGAGGGTTATTGAGAACAAATGCCCTTCCTGCCACCGTTTTGCGAAGGCCCGCTTTTTCCCTCATGACTGAACTGCTTATCGAGTCCTTTAGAGCAGCCTAAGGCTAAGGGTATCAGCGCGATATCCCTCCTGCCCAGGCTGAGCTTGATCCCTTTTCAAGCTTGGCGTATAATCTTTCTGGGCAGGAAGAAGAGGACACTGTTATGGCCTACCAATGAGTCGATCGCCATGGAAATGGATTCCCATGGGGGCCCATGGGTGACCTTTCCCATGGAACTACTTCTTCGGGAGTGAATTTCACGGCTCAGTGGCTAGGCCGGCTAGGAGCCGATGGCCGTCCATACCGTATCCCTCAGCTTGCCGAGAGTTACTGTGAGGAAGGCCCGGACTGTGACGTCATGTTTTTAGCCTCCCATGACGCCGTAGATCCGGCTCCTGGAATAGCCACGGCGCAAGCCATGCCGGCCCTTGCGGGTCCGTATGGCCTCCCTGGCTTTCCAGGAGTATCTTCATCTCCGGCCATTACTCCACCAGTGAATGTGGTTGAGGATGACGAAGGCCCTAGGCTCGTCGAACATTCACAGGTGGCCACTGAGGAAGACTGGCTGGATGCTTGCCAATGGCTGGTGAACATCAAGCCAGAACTCCAGGTGGATCCACCGGCTTCCCAGCGGGACCAGCGCCCGTGGTTGGGAGGGAAACCGGTGACGAGCACCATGCCATCTCTGCCGTGTGCGGAGCATATCGGTGATATGTTCGCTGCGGCAGAGACGTCCATTCTGCCGAAAGGACGCCTTGCGAAGGCCCCTCGCGAGGTGGCACGGCGCTGCCGTATTAGTTCTGATCTATATCAGAGGTATGGCATCGTTCCAAAGCCTTGCACGGATGACCGTGCGGCTTTGGCCAAAGACATGCGGCCTGGGTCCCAGTCTGACACAGGACCCTTGTGCGTAAGCGCTCTGCGCAACGCTAATTCCGCGCTGCGGGACACGGAGGAAAGTACGAGAGGAGCCATCTCGGCTCTCTCGCACGTTTCCCAGCTGCTACAGGAGGTAGTAGCAGCATCCGTGGCCCTCCAAGCTCCTCCTTATGCAGTCCAGAGAGCCATCCAAGACGGCATTAACCTGGCTCTGGACTGCATGACGAGATCCGTAACCAGGAGTTTACGGGCAAGGCGCACATTTGTCCTTGACAATTTGTGCCCCTCGCAGGACCTGTACAATCGGCTTCTTCGGACGCCGATGGCATGTCCAGGGTTGTTTGGAGGTGAAGGATGTCTGCACCTCCAACAAACCGTAAACCTGGTGAACAACCAGAGGGTGCTGCGAGAGCAGTTTGAAGTGCTCTGCAGGGAGCGTGTTCGAGCAGCACCCCCTGCCCTCCACCCTCAGCAAGTTAGAGGTGGTGGTGGCCTTGTCAGAGGCCAACCACCTACGCAGCGTCGGCCACGACAGCGTAAACCAGCTAGGGGGGAGCGCAGGCTCCTCCAGCGCAACCCGTGGCACTGGTAGACGAGCGCGGGGTTCTGGTCGTGGGAGCCGAACCTGATGGGTCGCCTCTCAGGAAGACCACACCAGTGCTGCTAGGACAGCCACCAGAGACAGGGCTTCTCTTGCAATTCTCGGGTCCACCTCAGTCCTTATGTGCACCCGTGGGAGGCCGTCTGGCCTTCCACATGCAAGAGTCGGAGCGGATTACTCAGGACCGCTCAGTCTTGCAATGGCTTTCCGTCAGTTACCATCCCGACTGGATTTCAAATCAGCCATCGCGCCTGTCTCTGGTTCCGATCTGGACTCAAAATCCAAGAGATCCAGATCAACGGTTGTGTATAGAGGAAGAAATTCAATCCCTCATACTAAAACACGCTATTCAACCGGCACAAAAATGTCCAGGTTATTATTCAACCATGTTCCTAGTGACAAAAAGCACTGGAGGGTGGAGACTAATTCTCAACCTCAAACCTCTCAACAGGTTTATCCTCATACCAAGTTTCAAAATGGAAACTGTGAGAACGGTGTTAGCAGGATTGAGGAAGGGAATATGGACAGCATCGATAGATCTAAAAGATGCCTACATTTTGTATTTTCACATTCCCATTGCGAAGAGCTTTCGTCGGTTCCTGAGATTTGCATTTCAGGGCTGCCAATGGGAATTCAGGGTTCTCCCATTTGGTATATCGACGGCTTCTCAGGTCTTCACTCGAGTGGTCCAAGCTGTGACGTCATACCTCCGCAGGAGACACAGCAATCCACACGTACATAGACGACTGGCTGTTAAAGGCACACACTCAAGAAAGTCTATCAGCAAATCTGGAGATAGTTTTGAAAACTCTTACCGATCTAGGCTGGATAATCAACTTTCAAAAGTCAGAGCTGACTCCTGTTTACCTGGGCATGTTCTTCGATCTTGAGATAGGATATGTTTATCCATCTCAAGAGAGAGTAGAAACACTCATCTCAGTCATACAGTCAGTGTGCAACAGTCATTATGTCCTGGCACGGGTCTACTTGAGAATGTTGGGGTTGATGGTTGCTTTGGAACCAGTCATTCCTCAGGCAGCCTTACACCGGTGGCTGATCCAAATATTTCCCATGACACAGTGGACCCAGAGTACGGGTTTCCTGGACTCAAAAGTGTCAGTGTTGGAACCTCTTATTCACCACATTCAATGGTGGATGAAGAGAGAAAATCTCCTCGCGGGGTTATGGTGTTACCTCCCCACCCTCAGTTAACGATGTACACAGATGCATCAATGGAGGGATGGGGAGCTTGCCTGGAAGAAAGCAAAGTATCAGGGCTTTGGAATCTGGATCAGTCAAGAGAACAGAACATATCAATCTGCTGGAAATGCGAGCAGTAGTCTTAGCCATGGAACACTTCCTAGAGAAGGTCAAGGGCAAGAGTGTTCTGGTTCGATCAGACAATACAACAGTAGTGACTTACATAAACTGCCATGGCAGAACGAAGTCGCCCAGTCTCTGTATGATGACGTGGAAACTACTTTGCTGGTGCCTAGATCATCGGATTTCCCTGAAAGCAGTTCATATTCCGGGAAGGCTAAATCTATTAGCAGACTCATTGAGCCGAAGAATAAGCATTCTTCCCACAGAATGGCAACTAAATCAATGTGTGGCGGATCGCCTGTTCAACCACTGGGGCAAGCCCAACATAGATTTATTCGCAACGAACAAGAATGCGATGACGACGTACGTCTCTCCGATTCCAGATGCGTTAGCTATCAGTTGGGAGGGAATGTATGCATATGCATACCCGCCCGCAATCCTGATTCCAAAAGTTCTCCAGAAAATCAGGCAGCAGGAATGCCAAGTGCTTCTGATCGCCCCAAATTGGCCAAGCCGATCATGGTATACGGATCTGCTGGACCTTCGCGTCTGCAATCCTGTTCCTCTGCCTCTGATGGACAACATAATCTTCCAGGGCAAGGCCTTGCACAACAACCCCTCAATGTTCCAATTGACTGCGTGGATGTTGTCAAGGAATCAGCAGTTAAGGAGGGTTTTTCTGAGCAAGCAGCCATGTTTATGGCAAAAGCCAGGAGGGGGTCAACCTCCAGAGCATATAATTATAAAATCAACAGATTTTCTGAATGGTGCTCAAAAAGATGTATTAATCCAATGGAAGCATCTATTCAGGTAGTAGCCGATTTCCTCTGTCACCTTTTTGATGCCTATAGCCTCAAGCCTATCTCTATTGCTGGCTACAAGTCAGCTTTAATGTCAGTTATCCCTTGCTTGGCTATTAGGGGAAGTGATGAAGTATGTAATCTAAATACTTTAATCAAAGGCATGGCTAATCTAAGACCAAGGAATCCTCCAGTGATTCCGTCTTGGAGTTTATCGTTAGTACTTCAAGTATTAGCAGATAAACCCTTTGAACCACTAAGCTCCATTTCCATGAAAATGTTGACGCTTAAAACAGTTTTCCTAATTCAAAGGCTTGGTGTCCAGTCCGTGCATTAACGTGTTATAAACAACGTACACAGGAATGGCGGACGGACCGTAGTGCTTTATGGCTATCTTACATTGAACCCCATGGGAAAGCTTCTAAAGATACCATTTCTAGGTGGATTGTGGAATGCATCCAGCCTTGCCACAAAGCCGCCATGGGTAAACAAGTTGACATGGCCAAGGCTCACAGTGTCCGTGGCGTAGTGACATCCACAGCTCTGTTTAACGGAGTGCCGGTGGATGACATTATGTCCGTAGCACAATGGCACTGTGAGTCTAGTTTTACAGATCATTACCTACGTGGCACATCAAATCCATTTGCCTTATCGATTTTACCTAGACGTTAAATCTGTATATAAATTTGTAAATATTGTACATAAGGCCGCTGACTCACACACAGTGCACTTTAGTGGGGGAAGTCCCCGCTTTTCCGTACTGTACCTATCATCGCCAGCTGTGATCAAAGGGGAATCTCGGCAAAATAGGTTAGTCCTATATTTGGTGATGGTTATTTTTTATCACGCTTTTTATATTATTTACTAAAATGGTGATGGTTTTGTGTTCTTTGTGGTTCCATCTGAGAGTATACGAAATGAAGCTTTCGTCCGATGTCTTATAGTACTTTAGCACGAGTACATAGAGAGCGTATAGGACATTGAGGTCATCGCTCCCTCTTTAAAAGAGGGGTGGGGGGGTAGCGGATGTGAAACGGTCATTACTCTCAACATCGGTCGTGTTATCAGATGTCCAAATCATTTCCTGATTGTGTTTACATACGCAATTTCAGATGTTTGTTGTGCTCTAAAAGCAAAAGCTTGTTCTTCCAGGGATGAGCCGGTCTTCTGACCTTCGCCTCCCTCCCGCCGAATTCTCTTACGAATTCTGGCTATACCATGAAGTATCAGGGTGGTAAGTATACTCTTGATGTGAAATAAACGAAATCACGGATTTCTTTTTTCACGAGAGAGTTGATACTTACCATCCTGATACGATCCCGGCCTCTCCGCCCCACAGAGGCTCGGTCTATCGGTGTTTTATGTTGCAATTAGGTCAGCCAATATTTTGGAATAGAATGAGTCAGCTCCGCGCATGTGCGAGTTTGGGCTGCACATCCGCTGGACTGTCAGTTGTGTAACCTGCCCAGTGGGGTGCGATTTCTTTTTAATTTTGAGTATTATTGAAGCTAGGTCAATATTTAGGAAATATCATGAAGTATCAGGGTGGTAAGTATCAACTCTCGTGAAAAAAGAAACCCGTGGTTTTGTTTAGTTTGCTTACATGTACGTACATGTATGATGCTCTTTAAAGCTTGAAAATTTTGGTCACGATTGGTAAAGGAAATCCTAATTTTTGCTCGTTGAATATCCATTTGCTGGCCAACACAATCCTATGTTTGTAAATTTACCACTGGAATGACTGGTTCGATTATTGAGTCAGTCATTCCAGTGGTCAATTTTCAAAAATAGTCTTCTTAACTAGGCTTGGGCGATTTTTGCTTTGAAACATCGCGATTGATTTTGTAAAAGAAATCGTGATTTAGGTCCAAATTCCCAAAAGTATAAACCAGGGTAACGTGACAAATCACGAGAACTGGAACTTGGAATTTCTAGAAAAAGTTGAAATAAATGAAAAAGAAATTAGCATGAAAGTAGAATGCAATTTCATGCCACGAATCCTTGCCATCTTATGTCTTAATGTAGATCCTATATCCATCATCGTGGGAGTAAAATTATTAATTGGGACCGCCTAAATATTGCATATAGTTGAACAAACATCATTTATTTCATCAAAATTTGACATAACATGTTGTCGAGAAAAATATAAATCACGTGATGGATCAACTTCCGCTTATAGCCTCCCTGTGTAGGACAAGTTTAGGTCATTACCCGAGTAGCTCTAATATTAATATTAGTACCTGGGGAGATACTGCGCAATCCACATACATAGGACGGTAGCTTCGAGTAGCTACGAGAGTGACGGCGTAAACTTGTCCTATAGTGCAGTTTATAGTTGCTTTCAGAATGTACGATTTACATTTAAGAGTAATCAACAGAACGCACAGTTCAAAATACAACAATCTGGAATGCTGTTGCTTTATTTTTTTAAATTAGACATGACAACTGAATCAAAAAAGAAAAATTATTACACCGCCTGACCTTGTTATTAATGGAAATTGCTAACTCTAGAATTAAAAAGAATTACGTTCACTGATTATTGCGTAACACTCTGCAACCAAGTATATACACAATGTACTTGGTATTTCACGACAGACTCAGGGTCTGCAGCATAAGAAAGAAAAATGATATGGCGATTCGTGGAGTAACTAGCTGGTTTTCTAAATGTTACCTCGCTATTGTTATCTTGTTTATCTTAGCGCTTTGTGTTGTGATTAGTAATCATTCGACAAGTGCATGGCATGGTGGGATAAAACACCATGAACACAGGCATGAATCGATTATAATTGTACTCATGTACTGCTAAAATGCGACGGAAAAGTACACACTTCAGATTTTAAACAAACATGAAATTTGTGACGATTTTCTGATATTTCATCAATTACATTGTAAAAATCATGATTTTAAAAATAAATCGAACTTCACGATGAAATCGAAAAATCGTGCAAGTGTATTCTTAGCCTACAAATGGATCAACTGGCTCGATAACATAGCCATCAGCCAGACATTCCAGTGGTAAATATTCAAAACCTTTCTTCTCGGCCTGCAAATGGACATGATGGGCATTCACTAAGAAGTTTATTTTTATCACCGGAATAGCTGACTTCGGTTATCGAGCCAGTCATTCTAATGGTAAGTTTAAAAAAATAATTTTCTCTTGGTCCGCAAATGGACATTTATCAGGACAAGTAAAGAAGCTCTGTTTGGCCGGCTTGTGTTTTAACGGGTTAAATGGATATATGTGGTCAAACTATCTATTTTAACCCTTACCACACTGATGTCAGATTTTTTAATTTTCAAATTAAATCAAAAGATGACCTGATGTACATTTTTCAACAAATTTGGTGGAAGATGGTGCTGTCGAAGAAAGCTACATCGTCCATCAAAATTGTTGAAAAATGTACACCAGATTCTTTGCTATTGACATGGTAAAAGATAGAATATTGACATCAGAGTGCTAAGGGTTACCAAACAACTATACAAATGTACATCTTTAACCCATGAATTTGTTATGAAAATTTTTTTTTAATTTTCTCAGAAAATGTCAATTTTCAGACCATGAGAACACTATTGCTACAAATTTACCACTGGAATGTTCCACGGTTATCGAGCCAGTCATTCCAGTGGTAAATTTTCAAAAATAGTCTTGGTCTGCAAATGGGCATTTCTCAAGACCACTACAAAAGCTGTTTTTGGCTGATATGAGTGTAAAAGGGTTGACAAACACACATGTGCATGCGCTGATATTTAGCATAGTAATGGAGGGATCTGACCTGTCACTCAAGTAAATGGCATTATATTCAATGGACATTTCCAGTTTTAGCGATGCCCCATCCATCACTATCTAAGCTCCACACACACCTCGCTCGTGTTGGGATCAATCGATCCCTGAACTCTAACTATCAATTTCCAATTATGATTGAATTGTATGTCTGATGAATTTACAATTTAATAAAAATTCTGTTGAATATTTTGAAACTAATTTGACTGGCCGCTGTTGCTGCTTATGACAGCAACAGCGTCCAGTGAAATTAGTTTCAAAATATTCAACAGAGTGTTTATTGAAAGCTAATGACATACAATTTGTACATTGACGTACAACCTGTCGGACTATTAAGCGTTTAAGACGGACTATTTCGAATCATTCATGACATCATCCTACACGTCATGTAGTTAATTATGTCATCATATGATGGATGGATAAATTGGAAAGGCCTATTAGTTGCATGTACATGGGGTCACAATTAAAATGATATATTTTAGCTCTGCCATGAAGCTCGAAATACCTGTTTACGAATTGCATGTCATTGATGGATTTGCGCTTTAGTAAGCATTCTGATGATTACTTTGAAACTACATTTTGTGTAATTCCGCTTAGTAATACGAATACAGAGGGAAAGTTTGAATTCCGTCAATTTGCTTCAAATTTACCCGAAGTTATTAATGGCCCTTGAAAATTATCTATTTCCAGACAATACTTGTGTTTGCCGGCACCGATTTGAACTGGCTTCGTCATACTGCTTAGTAATATGAATACTTAGGCCACGTTCGTATTCCGTAAATTTACGTCAAATTTACCTGGCGTTAGTTGCCCCTGAGAAGTATGAAATTCGGAAAATTATCTTTTTTCCAGTCAATAACTTGTGTTAGAGTAAACCGTTTCCGAGCAAATTTGGTATATAGCTTAATACTACTGATCCGGATGTCAAGTTCATGTTTTTGTCATTACTTGGCAGAGTTATCAGTCCCTTTGAAATACACAAACTTCGTTAATTTGTCCATTTCCGGGCAATGACTCGTGCTAGACTAAATGGATTTGAACAGAGATTACCTTCATGTTTCATTAGTTTCCGTCAATCGTTGCCACAGTTATCGACTTTGAAAACATAATCTTAGTTACCGTAATTTGACCGGTTCCGGGCAATAGCCATGATAACTCATGCTAAACGAAACGGATTTGCGCAAAATTCGGAATTTAGTTTAATAGTTTTAAGACGGATGTCAAGTTCCTGTTTCGTTAGTTTCCTGGTTTTGGTCAATATTTGTCAGAGTTATCACCCTTGAAAAATACAAACTTTGTTAATTTGATGTCATTCCCTTGCAACAAATACTAATTTAAGCACATACATGTATATCAGTTATATGAAGCAAGCAAATGAATTGTCCAAATTCCTTAGATTTCATTTCAAGCAAAACAGGAATCAAGGAGATTTGTATTGCAAGCAATGCCTTGTTTTGATACTAATTTCACTGGGGTCTGTTGCTGCCATAGGCATCACCAGCCTTCAGTCAAATTAGTTTCAAAATATTCAACAACTTTCCTGTATATTTACATATACCTTGAATTTGGGATTCAGGGAATTCAGGGTTCAATGTATATAAATCCATCTGAACACACAAGACGGAGCTTTGCTAGAAATTGGCCAGGCATACATGTAGCTGTAAATTGATTCCTTTATTAATGCATGTTGGTTTGGGTTTCTTTAGAATGGCCCGCAACAAACTAGCAAACGGTCTCGCTCCACACGACAATTAGTAGATAATGACGAGCAGAACCAAATTCCGTCGACTAACCAGAGTCGATCACGGCGGAGATTGTCAACTGGTAACAGAAAAAAGACGCCGTTGTCAACCAGGGTGATGAGGACACAGTTACATTCGATGGAAACGCCGCGATTTACACCAAAAAGTGCAATTGAAGCATTCCTGAGTCATGGTATTGATTTTTATCCATCAGAAAATGTCATTGATTTTAACTGTCTCGCTGCTGCAAGCCACCCAACAATAATTTCAATGGGCAATAACTGGAGCTACTGAATATTTTGAAAACTATTTGACTGAAGGTTATTGGTGGCTTAGCCACTAACAACTTTCAGTCAAATTGTTTTCAAAATATTTAGCCGGTCCAGAGATATAACCCTTGGAATATGTTGCCTACAAAAACTCAGCAGTCAGACGGTTAACTACCATTTCATTGAGTATTTATCACCCTCATAGAAGACTATTTTTGAAAATGTATCACTAGAATGACTTAGTCTGTTATTGAGCCTAGGCTTGCACTATATTGTCCTAGGAGATATCGCGATATATCGTGGTGAGAAAATCGCGATATTTCAATATATCATATAGCCTATTTTATGGTATATGAATTCATGGGGTGAATTGGTCTTGGGTTGAGTTGGACTGTACAGTTTGGCTTACGTAGACATGTCGACTTTGCTATCAATTTTCACAGAATATGACTTCTAACTGGGTAAATTTCAACAAAATCTCTAAATCCAGTCGCCAAGTTGCTTAAAGACCGATCGTTAATAACACGAAAATAGGACACAATTTCTTGGTGTAAATTTTTTACGCCTTACACCGGGGCTTAATGGATACCCTCCCTGCAAACAATGCTATGTTGACCCAACATTGGGCCAACGTATGTTTATTCATTGGCCCAACATAATTTTGCTCGTTGGGATTACTTTGGCCCAATGTATCACGTAGTTTTTCCACGTAAAATCGACGTTGGCCCAACGTAACTAACTTATGTAACCAATGTAAGGCCAACGAGCAAAACTACGTTGGGCCAACAAATAAAACTTCCGTTGGGTCAACGAAACAATGTTTACTGGGGGCCGGCTGTTCATCATTGCGGGAGCGAAATCTTTACATTGGACAACCTAATTATTGCGTACTCTGTTATACAGGGTTCGTACTGGGCATGGAAATCCTGGAAAGTCATGGAATTTGAAAATTTAAATTCCAGGCCTGGAAAGTCATGGAAAATCAGTGTTTTTTGTCATAGGTCATGGAAAAGTCATGGAAAATGGTAATCATGTAAAATAAAAATAAATCTGTTGGCATAAATCACCTCTATGCAATACAAATTACAGCAATAGCTTATCAAAACAAGGCTGTATGTGGCAAGAGGCAATATTCAGACAATTTGCAGAATAACTCAGATCTTACATATTTTTGGAGCTACTTGTACATGTACGTCATAAACACAAATCTCCTAGATATTAATTCTTGGAGGTCATGAAAAGTCATATAATTTCAAACACAGAAATGTGTACGAACCCTGGTTATAATCATCGTTTATTACATCAAAGTTAAGGGGTTAATAACTACGTATTGAGAACAGTAGTTTGGTTCTTAAGTCTGACGCTTGATTACTTATTTGTGTAATCCAGAAAGTCTGAATGGTCTGGGCTTGTTTTGCGGGCCCCTTTTATACCATTTTTGGCAGCCTAGTGTTGGCGGCCTTTAGTGGGCGGCTTTGTGGTTGTGCGCATGTGTCTGCGCATGCGCAGTGGGAGACTGGGTGGGTGGTCTGGTGGTTTGTCGGCTTTTTGGAGTTGTTTGCGGTTTTAGCGGACTTTGACGGTTTTTGTTGTTCTTTATCATTGGGGGTGGCTTGGAGGCTATTGTTAGGGGGCGGGGGTGTAGGGCTTTGGGGTAGGGAACTTGTAGTGGTTGGCTGTGGTGTTCTTGTGACAGGTGGCTATAAGACCATTTCAGCAGTTTAGGGGTTAATGTCCTCAGTTTGTTTATGATGGCATGATTCAGAATTTATAGCATTTCGTTCATGAAAATTTGAACTCATCAGAGGCAATAGTGCGTTTTGTGACATATTTTGTATGGGGTTCGTGTCCCATATAGTTATAGTTAGATATAGGAACAATCTCCACTCAGATTTTAGTCATAAATTGACAAAACTCTTAGCAACTCAGACTGCCAACAGGTTAGCAGTAGCTTACCATGAGACTAAAGGCTACGAAACAGCCTCCACGCAAAACCATTCCGGAAGCCATTTTGGTCAGTTTGACCATTAATGGAGGGATCCGATATGTCACTCAATTACTTATGATCCATAAGTGTTGTGTGGTTATGGACCTGTCCAGGAGGGCAGGTATGGGTTATGTGTCATCTGCCCAATGAGATAAATGGCCTGGCACATGCAGGTGGGCAGGTCTTAATGTCTAACTGTGATTTTACATTTTACCCTCCATTTCTCACACACACCCCCCCCCCCCCCCACCACCCACCACCCCAATTCAGGTGACGGAGTCAAACAGAAATTTGCCTCCGAGTGCAAAATAATATGTGTAACTCGCATATGGCAAATTTAACAAAATTTCACCAAATAGTTTTTTAAGATAGCACCATAGACAAAATCTATATGTAGAATTGGGAACTGTGAGAAAGCAGTCTAAATCCTGAAACACATTCACCACACCACCAATGTTTGCCTACAGAAAGAATGCCACTTTCAAAGACACACATGTCACAGCCAAATTTGCGTTTCCCGCCACAGCTGGATTTCAACATTAAAAAATTTTGTGTCACAGAATGGATTGTAAACATGAGTTCACAAGTACTCGCACAGGCTTAAAATATAGATGTAGATGTAAAGTGAAGGCAATGTCATATATACATGTAGATGTAAAGTGAAGGCAATGTCATATATACATGTAGATGTAAAGTGAAGGCAATGTCATATATACATGTAGATGTAAAGTGAAGGCAATGTCATATATACATGTAGATGTAAAGTGAAGGCAATGTCATATATACATGTAGATGTAAAGTGAATGCAATGTCATATATACATGTAGATGTAAAGTGAAGGCAATGTCATATATACATGTAGATGTAAAGTGAATGCAATGTCATATATACATGTAGATGTAAAGTGAAGGCAATGTCATATATACATGTAGATGTAAAGTGAAAGCAATGTCATATATACATGTAGATGTAAAGTGAAGGCAATGTCATATATACTTGTAGATGTAGATGTAAAGTGAAGGCAATGTATACTGTGATATTTGCAATGTCATCACATGCACACTGTCACAAACAATATGTGGGGGGGGGGGGGGGGGTGGAGAACCAAACGTGAGTTCCACATACAGGTGAAAAAACACTTAAGGGATATTAATAAATACCAGGGCATAATTTAGAATTTGATATTTGCATAGCATTTATTGCTATGCAAATTATAAATTGTATAGTTGTCTGCAAAACTGTATAGCAATTACATGTCACTCTTTCACTGATAAATTCCCTGTATCTTAACCTAGAACACATTTACTGAAGTTACTATAAATCTGTGTGATCTGTAGTAACCGGAAGCCAATTAACCGTTTCATCAATAAATTCCTGGTATCTCAATCTCAGAGCAAACAAACCGGAAAGCTGTTGAATATTTTGTAATTAATTTGCCTGGAAGCCATTGCTGCCTTAGGCAGCAATGACTTCCAGTCATATTAATTTCAAAATAGTCAACAGAATATGCTATACATTGTAAAGAATTTACTTTTTCATGGATTTGTTGATGAAAGGGTTAATGATAAATTGCAATCACATACACGTCTTGCATAGCAAATATAGCTATACATGTTGCAGAATGTATAGTAGAGCTGGGCGGTCTGACGGTAGTACCGTGAGGACCGCGGTATACCGTGAACCGATACCGTGACCGTTAACATTTCCAAATACCGTGAATACCATAATGTTTGAGCAATATTTGAGAAATATATTCATAAAATCTGACTTGACCAAGGGTAAATAAGTGCTAATAGTACCAAAAATACAGGCATCCCTAACTATCAGCCGAGTTGCGGTGAAAGGGTCGTTGTAAAAACAAACATCAAGACGTCAATTACAAAATAATGACAGGCAGAATTGTATGTCAAACGTACGTCTTGAAAGTCTTGCGGTAAAATTTGCTTTATTTAAAACATCTAAACTCATTCTCTGGCCGTCCGCCGGTAGTAATTAGACTATAATATATTCCCTATTCCCGTTTCTATTATTTGTAATTTATTACTCCAAGCATTTTGTCACCAAACAAACACGCTAGAATAACAAAATAGCATACAAACTGCGTGCTATTCAAACACGGCAATCTCGCAAAGACGTATCTGATTGGTTGTTCATGAACTAGACCGTGGGAAAATACATTACTATGCTGAATTTATCAATGAGAATTTACTAAAACGTAGTATTTGCTTGCGCCGTTTTGATCACGTGCTAGTTTATTAACAACGAGCGGCGTTGAAGTCGTTATTTTTTTATTTTTCTGGCTTGTTTTAAGAAATTTCTTTATTGATTAAATCCAGTTTAGGTAACGACACATACAAATTATAGTGTTTTAGTTTTTGTAATTCATTTTTCAACTGGCTACACATCAGAAGTTCGCGGAAATAGCTTTTTACACGCATTGTTCACGTGAAGCATGGCGAGTAACGAGTCTGCACATCGGGTACTCGGTAATTATCAGAAGCTTTGGAATCGGCTATATTCAATATCGTGTTATATGTATGTGTATCGGCATGTTTTCGCGAGTAACAGGATATACGACTCCAACAGAAATAAAAGAGTACAACACTCGCCCCGTTTAAATACTCGCTGATTTTGTCTGGACTCTGTTTATCAAAGCGCTCGACTGCCAAAATAAAATTTACTGTTTGCTGGTCGTACGCATTAATAGCAAGAACAATCCAGATTGAAAATAGTGCACCCCAATGTCTCAAACAGCGGGTAATAGTTAGTGAGTCAACCACACCCTTTGACCGATATTCCTGTGTATGATATTACGTCAATAAAAATAGTGACCTAATAAAATCGTGAAACTAAACAGCCATGTTTTTGTTCAATAAATCAGGAAGCCGATTTATTTATTTTACCTATATTTACCGTTGATTGGAGATGGCAGTGAAATGGAAATGGAAAAAATTGTTCTAATTTCGTGGCATTCCTCAAGCTCAACTGACGGTATACCGTGGTACCGCAGTATTTTTTCATGGTACCGATACCGTCATGTAAATATCAATACCGCCCAGCTCTAATGTGTAGCAACTGCCAAAATATACATGTGTAGAAAATTGAGATGCGATACCTGATAAATTATGCCTTGAACACAAAAATACCCCTATTGCGCAGTGGACAGAGCGTGTTCTTTAAAATTATTCAAGTTCTTCCTCACGATCCTGAGTATCCTAACAAAACTCAAGAGAAATATCGGATACACCAATTTCATACACTGTTCCCGTAGGGATTAATCATTCAGATTGATGATTCCAAAAGATGAGTTGTTTTTAGAATTTGTATGATATATTGTATTTGAAGTTTTTATCCCGTCCCGGTCTCGCCAGATTCTGCAGCCAACAAAACATGGAGTCTTGTAATCTCCAAACATATATGGATAAGTCTCATGATAAATTTGGTTGAATTCCGACAAATGATTTCAGAGATTACCAGATGGACGGAGGCGATTACAATATCCTTGCGTGTCGGGATAAGTATTCTTAATTAGTTTCAATGATTGTCTTTGATGTTCTGCTCTTACAGCCGCATGTACTTTCTTCATTGACAGCACCGGAGCAGATTCCTACTGTTGCGTCACAGGCTGAAGCAGTTGCTAACAAATCAAAATCAAATGCCTTAGAGATTTCAAATTCATCACACCAGCTTATTGTTCAGAGGTTTGTTATGTTGTTTAATCGTTTACTGGTCACTGATCAAAATATTTCCTTACTGAACGTCCGTCTACAAGTAAAGATAAGAGTATTTTTGAAAATTTACCACTGGATTGACTGGCTCGTAGTATGTATAGTAATAAAAGTGTAAATGAAATCCAGTCTCAAATTGTTGAATATTTTAAAAGTACTATGACTCAAAGCCATATTTTGTTGTTGTTGTTGTAAATTGCTCACGGATTTCTGATTCGCTTAGTTTAGCATCGTAAACACAAGAAATCAGAGATTGCAAGAATGTTTTAAAAGTACTATGACTCAAAGCCATATTTTGTTGTCGTAAATTGTTCATGGATTTCTGATTCTCTTAGTTTAGCATCGTAAACACAAGAAATCAGAGATTGCAAACCCTTGCCCTCCCATTTTTGTCATGTTAAAACGATTTCAGATTTTCCAGCTTTCGAATTCTCCAGGTTTTTTCAGAACATGCCCAAAGTTTGTGAATGCTAGTGTATGGTCACACCATTTCCTGTGTTTAAATTTGAGCAAAATGTCACCGGCCAGTAGCTTCCGAGATATCCACAGATCTGTTCAGAATTTGATCGGATCAGGATCGGTATTTTGCACGGCAAGGTGTTCTTTGTGTTAAAATTTGAGCCAAACCAGATTAGTACTTCATGAAATGCAGCTCTAGACATGCAGACAGCTACACACACACACACACACACAGACAGACCCAAACACAATACCCTCTTCCACTTGCGGGGAGAGAGTACAAATTATGACTTGTAGTGATTGTAGAAAATAAGATGGCTTTCAAAATGTTTTTTATATTTGTATTCTTTTCTTTGTATTATAGTCCCTTGTCAGAAAGTGCCGTATTTGAGCATGCGTTTCCAGTATCCAAGCGGTCTCAAAATAAAGGTAAGTGTCTCAAACAACACACAATTTCTCAGGGTTCACAGGCATGCATGAAAGAATTTCAAGTCAGATTTTGTTTCTCAAGGTCATTAAAAGTGCCAGTTTTAGCAAATTGACCTGAAAATGATTAACTTTAGCAAAAAAATCCGTGAAAATCACATTCCTTTTAACCCTTTAACACTCGAATTTGTTCAAGCAAATTTTAATTTTCTCATTGAAAATGTCCATTTGCAGACCAAGGGAAGACTATTTTTGAAAATTTACCACTGGAATGACTGGCTCGGTTATCGAGCCAGTCATTCCAGTGGTAAAGTTTCAAAAATAGTCTTCTCTTGGTCTGCAAATGGACATTTCTCAAGACCACTGTGGATGCCATTTTTGTTTGATACATTGTTTGAGTGTTAAAGTGTTAAAAATACTTTTTGTATCAGCATGAAATATATATTTATTAGCTCACCTGGCCTGAAAGACTAAGTGAGCTTTTGCCGTGGTGACCATCATCTTTTCATCTCAACTGTCAACTTTTTCTTTAAACCCACTTCACAAGAACCACTGGGCTGATTTCAATTTTAAGTGGCAGTTACATGTAGCATCCTTGACTAATAGGGATCCAAGTTTTTTTAAAGGAAGCCAATCGGTGAATTTGGCCGGTGGCCATCTTAGATTTTGTCCTTTTATTTAGAAACATCTTTAATAAATGTACGAAACCGCTTGGGGGGATCGATTCAAAACTCATGAAAGATCATCTAGGGCAAGAGCTGAACCAAGTTTGTTCAAGGGAACTTGATTGTCCAAATGTGCTTCAGTGGCCATCTTGGATGACCAATTTTCCGTGAATAGGACCTCTTCTCCAGGACCGTTGAATGGATCGGGCTGAAATTTTGAACATTTAATTAGGCACTAAGAGCCATTAAAGTTTGTTCAAGGGAAGTTGCTTCGTGAAAAAACAGGGCTGCCGTGGACCAATCAAAATGTAGCGTGTTTGGAAGCCATATTGGATTTTTTTATTTGATGAATTTTGAATCCGAAATTGGGTTTATATCATATTTTGAGCATGCTGATTTCGAATTTGCTGCTTTTGAACCTGTCGAATAAGCAGTTTGGTGGCCATCTTGTATCATTTTCCCGCCAAAAACTCCCATACTAAAGCAATAGGAAATTAAAAATATCTTCTCAAGAACCACTAGGCTGATTTCAATTATATTTTGTAGGAAAGCATCCTTAGGACATAGTGATCCAAGCTTGTTCAAATGAAGCCGATTGGTCAATTTGGCCGGTGCCGGGTGGCCATCTTGGATTTTAGAGGATTTTTAGCAACGTCTTTAAAAATCTCCGAAACTTCTTAGGAGATGGATTCAAAACTCATGAAAGCTCATCTAAGGCAACAGCTGAGCCATGTTTGTTCAAGGGAACTTGATTGGCTAAATCTTTCGGCGGCCGTATTGGATGACCTAGTTTTTGCGAAAGCGACTTCTCCAGAACCACTGAACAGATCGGACTGAAATTTTGGAGATATGATTAGTAACTAAGGGCCATTAAAGTTTGTTCAAGGGAAGTTGATATGTAAAAGGAACATGGCTGCTGTGTGTCAGTCAAAATTTAGTATTCTTGGTTGCCACCTTGAATTTTCATAAAATTCTGAGGAAATTATTTTAAAAACTACTTATTAACCACTAGGCCAATTTTAATAAAACTTGGCTAAACCTTCTTCACAGAAATTAGATTAGCAAATTTTTCCAGTGGCCGTCTTGGTTTTTTTCAGTTTTGCCTGCGGTTAATAATTCCAGGTGAGCTATAAAGGTCCTTTAGGCCTCTTGTGTTCAAAATATTCAACATATTCAAAATTGTTTTATTCTGGAAAGATATGAACTTATTTATGAGCTGTACTGTATGTCTGCAGGGGCGGCTCGTCCTCCGGTTAACTTCACGCTTGACAGTGTTGTTGAAGATATGGGAGATGAGATACGAGATATGACAGCAGAACAGAGCGGTATAGAGGCAGAACAGAGCAGTGTGGAGGCGGAATATAGCGGTATTGAGGCGGAACAGAGCAGCGCAGAGACTCAAACTCAACATTTGTCAGACATCGACACACAAAGTAATAAATACATGTATACACAAATGTGTGTTGTACATGTATGACCAACCTTGCACCTTAGCCATTTAACCCACAGCTCAAGAAAATGTAAATTTTCTCATAGAAAATGTACATTTGCAGACCGAATGAACACTATTTTTGAAAGTTTGTCACTGAAATTACTGGCTTGTTTATCGTGCCAGTCATTGCTCTGGTAAACCTTTAAAAAAGATTTTTCAATTGTTCTGTATATAAAAATTTCTCAAGACCACAGCAGAAGCCGTTTTGCCCGGCTTAAGTGTTAATGGTCAAGAATGGTCAACAAAATTGATTTTTAGAGCTTTGACTTTTTAAAGTAAAACAAGCTATTGCGATCGCCCCCCCCCCCCCCCCTCCCCTGTCTGGCCATGGGAGCTATGCCTATTAATTGGCGTTTAGCAGCTCAACTTGGTGCATATAGTGGTGCATATCTCATGTTGGTCTAACCCCCCTTGTGTCAACTTAACCCTTTAATGGTCAAACTGACCAAAAAAAAACTTTTGCAGTGGCCTTCAGACATGGCTATTTGAAAGGCCTAGAGAAGAGTATTTTCGAATATTTACCACTAGAATGAGTGGCTCGGTAACCGAGCCAGTCATTCTAGAGGTAAATTTTCAAAAATACTTTTGAGCCTGCAGATAGACGCTGGCTAAGTAAAAACTTTATTTTCTTTACCATTACCCCTTTAATGGTCAAGACGTTGAAAAAAAATTCTGTGGTAAATTTAGAAAAATAGTCGTCTAAAACTTAAATATTTTGAAAAATAGTGACCATCAAAATATTTAATTGATAATATCAAGTAGTATTTTGAGCGCTTTAAGGCGCTGTTGACACAAGAGGTGTTAATCATACCGCATCTAAGCTTGCGCATGCCTCTCTATAATGATCAGGAATGACACGACCTTGCGCATGCCTCTCTATAATGATCAGGAATGACACGACCTTGCGCATGCCTCTCTATAATGATCAGGAATGACACGACCTTGAGCATGCCTCTCTATAATGATCAGGAATGACACGACCTTGCGCATGTTAGGTAAAAACTGTGTCAGCTTAGGCCTTTATATCTAATGTTTGTTTGAATATCCTGTACACAAACTTGGACACATGCTTCCTGATAGGGCATGACACAGTGACTGGGTTAAAAGGTCAATATGACCTTGATAAAAAGAAATATGTTAGCAGAATTTGGACGAGTGCTTTCTGATATCGATCTGGCATGATACAATCACATTGGCCATCTTGGACGTCCATAAATATCCAAAAAAATCATTTAAAATTATATTTCTTAATAACCCTTTAACCCTCAAATTTGTTTTTAAAATTTTCAATTCTTTCTTAGAAAATGTCAATTTGCAGACCATGAGAGACTATTTTTTAAATTGTTCTACTGGATTGCCTGGCTCGGTTATCGAGCCAGTCATTCCAGTGGTAAATTTTCAAAAATAGTCTCTTGGTCTGCAAATGGACATTTTGCAAGACCACTGCAGAAGCCGTTTTTGGCTGATATGAGTGTTCAAGGGTTAAGACCCTAGCATGGGAGGCTTCAGAACTACGTTACATTTGTCGGTCCTACTACTACTACTACAATCTTTACAGAAATTTGATTGTCATTCTCGTTGAGATAGCCATCTTGAATTTCAAATTAGTTACAAGATTACTACCCATTTACCGCTGGAATAATTTCAACCAAACATTTAAGATGTAACTAAACAGATATTTTATCTTTTAAAGATAAATCTGATTAGCTGATTGTGGTCCAGATGAGCAACACAGACGTTTGGGACTCTTGTTAGGAATTACGTCTCATTTTCCAGATGTATCTCTGCAGTTGATGATGTACATTTAAAGCTCATAAATAAGTTAGCGTGTTTCCAAAATAAAAACAGAAACATGCTAGTAAAATTTTTAAACACAATTTAGGAAATGTTCTGGTGAGTATTTTGGACTTAATTTGATTGGAAGACATTGCTGCCTTAATGGTCAACTGACCAAAAAACAACATTGCAGTGGTCTTCAGATATGGCTATTTGAAGGGCCTAGAGAAGAGTATTTTTTAATATTTACCACTAGAATGACCATTAAGGCAGCAATGGCTCAATCAACTTAAGTCAAAAAATATTCAACAGTACATTTTATTTTGTTTTGGGTACATGTGAAGTTTACTTCTGAGCTGTACTGTATGTGTTATTTTGGATTTTCTTACCATTCACAGATTCAGATGCAGACGATGAGTATGAGGGTGAGGATAGATCAGACGAGACTCGGCTACGAAAACACAACTCTATAAGCACCCGATCTGACAAAGAAACTTCTATAGGTGCAAAACATGATCACCGTACTCCAGTAGTCACAGGACGTGACCTGCGAACTTCGATAGGCACAGCGCCTGATCAGCAAAATTCTATAGCCCATGAACACAATGAGATTATAAGCCATATTGAAGATGACAATAGTTATATAGAAACTGACAATATTGATGGTGCTGTTAATGAACGTCGGCATAGCAAAAGACTGTCTACACAGAATATTGTGGAAGAAGATAAGGATTGTTATTATAAATCCAATGATGATAATAATGATCAATCTAAGAAAGACACAAACAGATCCAATGTTCATGTTAGAGATTATATTATAGATCATGATGATGGTGATTCTGATGACGAGCAGGAAAACATTTCCGGACAACATACGCCTGTTGTTGATGTTCCCAGAGCAGAAGACAATGCAAAGTTCAATGGTGCTGGTGTTGTGTCTGATGCAGAGGACGAGGAAACACACCAAGATAGACCTAATGAAGATGAAGGTTCAGAGCAGAGAGTGGCTGATGATCATGGTACACGGGCAGCGGGTAGTGATCGTGGTGATCAGGTCGAAGCTCATCATGGGGATGACGATATATCAGAAGCAGGTCCTGATGATGAGGATAAAGAGCTAGCGGATGCTTCAGCACCAGGTGATGATAATGATGATGACCATGGTGATGATAATGATGATGACCATGGTGATGATGATGACCATGGTGATGATAATGATGATGATCCAGCCAATAGACTTTATGATCATGGTGATGATACAGATGATGATCACCTGGAAACTCCTGCATATAGAGAGGTTAGTCATTAACCTTATCAAATTTGATCAAGAAAATTAGATTATTTTCTTATTGAATGTCCATTTACAGGCCTGCCAAGAGAATACAATTTCAGACAATTTATCACTGGAATGACTGGCTCGATAACCGAGCCAGTCATTCCAGTGGTAAATTTTCAAAAAATGTATTCTCTTGGCTGGTAAATTGACATTCCACTAGACCATAGCAGAGGCTGGTTTTGGCCAGTATGACCATTAAGGGTTAATCTACAGTACAGCTTATAAATAAGTTAACACGTTTCCAAATGAGAAAACAAAAACATGTTAACTACGTGTATTCCAATTTTGAACACAATGTAAGAAATGTTTTGTTGAATATTTTAGACTTAATTTGATTAGAAACCATTGCTAATGTCTTCCAATCAAATGAAGCCAAAATATTCAACTGTACGTTTTGTCTTGCTTTGGAAACATTTAAAGCTATTTCTGAGCTGTACTGTAATTCTGCATATTACAAAGGAGTTAGCGGGTTAATGGTCAAGATTAGTCGAGAAAATCCCAACTTTGGCTCAGGGAATGTCCATCTATTGGTGACGAGGAGACCAGTGTTTCCCAGGGCGTCTAAACATTGGAGGTCCCACGCATTCCAAGGACCCTGAAATCTGGGGGTCCTGCGATGTAATCTGATGGTCCCAATTTGAGGTCTGTGGTTCAATGTAGTTTTTCTCATCCATGCTAAGATTAGAGGGTACCATAGACTCGGAGCTATGAATTAATGCTATATTGTGTGAGTACATGTACATGTATTTTTGTGCAAAAGAACAGTAAAACTAATTATTATTTAAGGGTCAAATCAAAAACCTGTCAACCATAACATGTAAAAGTAAGTTTTCCTAGCAAAATGATTTTAATATTAATTTATAATCATATATCTGTAATATTAAAAACATGAAAAAAAATTTCTTCTGAGACCAATTTCTAATATTTTGTCTAAATTGCATAATTCAACCAAATTTTTTAATGTTACGGACGGAATGCAGCAAACTATTTTTGCCACACTGCAGCAGGTTTATTCATATAATTTTATTTGCTTTCAATACCACACATTTATATGTGGACATTGTAAAACATTCCTGGTTAATTAAAAATTTTCAAAGTTATCATGGTTAGAATGATATGATCAGTATTATCGGGGACATGCGTTGCCAATTCCGTCCGTAACGCAGACAATATCAAAATATTTTCACTCTGCATAATCAGTAATGGCGAACAGTGTCTCAGTAACATATCTTCTACTTATAATTAAATGCTATCTAATGTACCATAAATTTAATCTGGGGGAATTATTCTCTGACTAGTCTCATGAGCGCAAAGTTTTTGAGTTACGGACAGAAGTTACAGACGGAATTGGATTTTTGTCAGTGAATTGTTTTAATAATAACGCACCACTTTTTATGAGCACAGCACTGCAGAAGAGACCCTTTGTCAGCTTAGCTAACACTGCCAGTAACCATCTAATACCAGATCATTCAAAAACAGACAGGCCCTAGGAAAGAGTGTTAAATGTGTGAAAGATAGGTAACCAAGGAGCAGTATGTCAAAACTATCAAATGTTAGATTTCTCACTGTACCAAGCAGCTCATAATAATTCAAAATAATCCACAATTCAAGACCTTATATCAGACTGGTGGAAGAAGTTCTAGTACTCAGTCGAGACCATAAATCCTTCTTACATGTCTAAGAAAGAAATAATATAAGTTGCACATGTGCAGGACACAAAAATAAAGTTTATCATGGAAAGGGTTACAGTTGTGATATGCCAACAAAGAGACAAAAAGTCAGGAATTATTTTCTTTTAAAATGTTCGATTTTTGTCTCACTCTTCAATAAAGCTTCTACAAGTTAATTTAATGATGATACATTTACTATTAGCTTTGGTACTTTGAGGAAACGGATCAAATCACAGAAGCATGTGATATTACTCAATACGCAAATACTGAGAGTATTAAAACATCTGTGAAAACAACTGGACCTTCCGTATTTATGAGAATCTATATCTTAAATGGCTTATGCTTGAGGGTCTGAAAATGTGAAACAGTCCCATTGCACATTGAAAATTGTCTTCTGCATAACAAAAGCTACTTTAAAGATGAATTGTCTGCTATCTATCGATGAAGTCTGTCCAAATTGTCCAAGTGACAATGACAAGGCATTCAGTGCAGAAATTGAGGATAGCTATTGAAGATCTCGTTAACATGGATGAAGTGTTTTATTAGAAATGGAAAAATAGAGACAGGTATCCAGTTAAGTATGCAATTTATCCAGTTAAGTACGCAATTATCTGCTCTTGAAGAAAGGCAGATGATGACATAACATTCCAATTGAAGTGACTTCTGCCTCATTTGCATAACTAATAAAGATACATTGGGAGTTGGTATTACAGAAACAGAGAGTTCAAGATGAATTTTTAGACAATTATGAAAGCAAGTAGTAGCTATCATGTGATTCAGACAGGATACTTTGACCATGCAAACTTGGTGTTACACACAGCTTGTTGTTGACCAGTATTGAAGTGAAATCTGCTTTGATGCTGTTGTCATTATCACAGTCATGACAGGGGAACAAGATCAGGGTTGCATTTAGTTGTAGAGGAACTCTAATCTATAAACTGGTAGCGTAACTGTCAGACATGAAAGGTTATTCACAGGTGGTCCTAAGTCTGTGTCAGGCAGCTCAAAAGTAAATTTATTGCATTCTTCTGACTGTCTACCACAGAGACTTTTTATTACATGGAATCACTTGTCATCGTCTCGTGGAAGGGGCCTGTAGATCGAGTCGGCAACAAAAGTAGACAATCAGTGTACAAAGATGGTACGGTTGTGATAAAATTCCCAAATACTCGAAAGATCCATTTTGTAAAACGTTTTTAGGACACAGAAATCACATTTAGTTAGGATACGAATATCCATCAACAAGCATGACAAGATGCAACCTTAACATTAATGACAGTCCTCCATTATGGTATTGTATGAGATGTCTCAATAGATCAGCCTCGCTAAAACTGATAACCATGAGCGTCAAATTAACTCAAATGATATAAGCCTATGACTGCCAGCAAACATTGTCAGATGTATCAGTAGATCACCTTACGGTGTACTGGCATGCACAACATTGGATGTCAAATGAACTCATCTGATATCACCATATGATATGACTGCCATCAAACATCACTTCTACGAGAGCCAGTGATCAAAGAATAGAACACAGTATCAGCAGCACAAGCTCATTGTCAGTAATCTGGAACCCTTGAGCATATAAGTTCTAGCTGTCTATGATAATAAATGGTGGTTAGGTGAAGTTATCCTTGCATTCAGCTGGAATGATGATGTCAAGATAAACTTCTTGGAACATACATTGTGTACCGACTTTCTTCTATTCGGTTCCATTGGCCAGCTTCTGTTTATTCATGCTGGATCCTCCA
The DNA here is from genome assembly GCA_034401795.1 of Chaetoderma sp. LZ-2023a. Taxonomy (NCBI): domain Eukaryota; kingdom Metazoa; phylum Mollusca; class Caudofoveata; order Chaetodermatida; family Chaetodermatidae; genus Chaetoderma; species Chaetoderma sp. LZ-2023a. The sequence goes on along the minus strand of CM067367.1, from coordinate 15,344,344 downwards.
AGACCAAACTACTTGGCATTCTCCAGCTGGCAGCTGCCAACACTCGACTGCAGTACATGCCTTGTCATACCAGCCTCAATGATGAACAAATTTGTACACTGTGAAATATTATACTGACTACATGTATCTAAAATGTAATTAGCAAAGGCTCAATTGGACACTAACATTGCTCTGTTAAACTTACCACGTTTGCATGGTCACAGTAACCTGTATGAATCACATGTTAGTAGCTTACTGCTTTCAATCATAATTTTCTAAGAATTCATCTTGCCATTCGTCACATGGTCAAGAAAGATAACTCATCACTCGTATGATTTTAAATAGCTGGCTACATGTATATTCGAAAACTTTAAACTGATTACTGGCTCTATCATGGTTAATGAGAGAGAAATTGCATGTTCATACAGTGGTTGTTGCCTTGCTATAACATTAAATGAATGTGGACATTTGCATGTAATGCTATTTCCATCCGTAACTTTTTCTGTCCGTAACATGACATAATTTCTTCTCTTACACTACAGATCATTTTCCTGGTGTAACCTAGTGCATGATAGAATGCACAGTACAGATACATGTAATAAAGTTTCTTAATGTCATTGTAATTTTGAAGGTGCAAATTCTTCCGTCTAACATTCCGTCCGTAACATTTTTACAATAACATCCTAGTATCCCAGCTTTTATAATCTCAAGTCTTACTAGTGTCTTAAGTTAGCTTATACACTGAGCAACAATGCTATTACAATACTGTCTTACAGGAAGTTCAAACCTCACAGAGTTTTGACAAAATGTTATCTGTGTCAGTGGTTGCAATTTTTCAGATTCCGTCCATAACATTATCAATCTCTCCAATGCTGTTACCATGGTTACGGAAATCAATGTTTTGCTTTATCCTATGTACACCCTCCAACATTCACTTGATAACAATATAGTTTGAAACAGTCATTATCAATGTAGTACATGTACATATTCTAAATGCATTGAAAATTCTAAGTTCCATCCGTAACATGCATGGGTGTTTTTGATTTTACCCCTAACAATCATGCTATATCAGATGACTAGCTTTGAAAATTCACTACTGGATTAACTGGCTCAATGATCAAACCAGTCATTCCAGTGGTAAATTTTCAAAAATAGTCTCTTGCCCTTCAAATAAACAATGTGCAGTACCATGTGATGATGATGTTCTAGCCAATCTGTGTCACTCAAGTGTCTGACGTCATAATCAATTACTAAGTCACTAATTAGCTGATTTCACAATCATAATTACATATAGAGCTGTCCGTCATGAAAACCAAACACTGTCACTAGTGTTGTACAAATTGTATGAATTTACAATTCAATAAACATTCTGTTGAATATTTTGAAACTAATTTGACTGGGAGGTGTTGCTGAGCACTGGACTTGCTGAAAAAGTCTGTCAGGAAAGTGTCTGAGTTGTATGTCTTTGGTGAAGTAACACTTTAATAGTAAAAGTAGTTTTTAAAATATTCAACAGCTTACTTGTTGCCTTGAAATTTAGATGCTGTGAATTCAGGTTTCAAACTTCAAGTTTTAGATTGATTCCTACATGTACACACGCGAAAGGTGGGTGGAGCAGCTAGAAATGGGTGTGGCCTAGTTAGAGATTGATCCAGACCTGGTTTTCACAAATGATTAGCCAATAGATTAACCAACTATCCTTTTTCTTAGCCAAATCTGAACTACATGTATACACCTGTGCAAAAGTTAAGCACCAGCAAAAACAATAGAACGTAGAAACATGATGGTACAACTAGGCTGCCATACTTTTTGTCCCCGCGTTAGCTGACATAATTCCAAGTACGAAATGCACATGCATGCATGACTTCACGCCGCTTGATGTCCGTGCGTGGCGGGAAACAGCACACATGTTCAGTTATGTAAAAGTCCAGTTTGAGGTGTAGAACATTACATACAGATTTAGGCGACAAGATTAGGAATTTTGTGTTCATGATCGTGGTTTATTTGTACAGAGAGAATTAGCTCTTGATTGTGAACCGCTATGGCAAGACGAAGGTTAAGTGATCGTGTGAAATGGCAAATCATAGGCATGCATACCACTGGTATGTCATGCAGAGAGATTGGCAGACAGCTGAACATTAACCATACTGTAATCAGTCGTTTGATTGCAAAACATGGGCAAACTAACGAGGTGAAGGACAGGCCTAGATCTGGAAGACCGAAGAAGACTACTGCCCGTGATGATCGAGCCCTAGTACGCCTTGTTAGGAGATCTCCATTCACCAACAGCAGAGTGCTCAGCCAGCAATGGGAAACGCGCAATAGAGTGTCAATGTCTACCGTCAAAAGGAGACTGTATGCTGCTGGCATGAAAGCTAGGAGACCTGTCAGACGTCCTCTCCTCACTGCACACCACAAAGAGGAGCGTCTGAGGTGGTGCAACGAAAGAAGACACTGGAACATGAGATCCTGGAGACGGGTACACTGGTCCGATGAAAGTCGGTTCCTGCTTCATGCCACAGATGGTCGAACTCGTGTATGGAGGTCCAGACGCACGGCGTACGACCAACGTAACATCATGGAAGAAGTTCCATTTGGTGGAGGTTCCGTTATGATATGGGGGTGCATCTCATTTGATTGTAAGCTGGATCTGTTGACTGTACCTGGAACACTAAATGGACAAAGATATCAAGATTCCATACTGGATAGAGTTGTGGTCCCTCATTTTGTAAATCATGCACCTGGAACCCACCCTATATTCATGGATGACAATGCCCGACCACATCGTGCTAGAGCTGTGCATGAATACCTCCGCCAGAATGCCATCGAAACCCTACCATGGCCAGCAAGGAGCCCTGACATGAACCCTATTGAGCATATCTGGGACATTCTGGGAAACATGGTGAGAAGGAGGGATCCTCCTGTGCAGAACCTACAGGAATTAACAGACGCACTCCATCTTGAATGGCAACGAATACCACAATGGCGTATCAGTCAGTTGGTGACCAGCATGAGACGTCGTGTCCAGGCCGTCATCCAGGCACAAGGTGGATATACCCGGTATTAATAATGACAGTCTCAAACTCGTGCACAGATGTTAAACTTCGTTTTCAGACACCATTAATGACAATCTAGCCACATGTGTCAACTGTAGGGCAATAGTTGTCAGTTGTGTCAATGTAACCATATTCAGGCCTCGTTTTCAAGTTCAAACAAAAACATACAGTGTTTCCCCACCATCATAATCAGCATTCCTCTAGTTGCATTATTACCTCTTGCACTAAGATGGATGGGTACATAAATGTTTATGCTATTGCTTTCTTCATAGCACATGAATATACCCTCGCATGTGCGTAAAAATAGGGTGGTGCTTAACTTTTGCACAGGTGTATATATTAGCCAATGCTTTCCAATGTCTACCATCATCACCCATGGCTTTAGATTTACTCCATTTGGGCACCACCTATCTGGTCTGGGATCCATCAGTGCTCCTAGAAACTGGAGAATTGTGAAATCTGAGCGATTGATTTGGAGCCATTTTGGTTTTAATAGCACAATAAGACCTCTGAATAGCCATAAAATGCCACAGCATCCATCTCTGAGTATTTAATTGACTGTAAATCAGTTACCGTATTTCGCTTAATAGTAGCCTGGGCTTCTATTAGGACAAGAGTTGTTCCATTTCCAACCAAACATCTCTGAGAAAGGGGGTGGACTTATATTACAGAGTTTTCCCAAAAAAGTTCTAAAATTGATACCACGGAAATTCAACGTATTTTCTCCCGTAAAAACTCCCACTGCCTACGCCTATGTTTAATGTATATCTCAAAACATCACCGGGGAAGTGAAATTATTTGATTTGAGTGCCTAAATATTGCGTATCCTTTAATAAAGCTCGTTTATTACATCAAAATTAATCCACAATTTGATATAAAATGGCGTCGCGAAAAATACAAATCACGTGATTCGCCTCCTATTGAAGAGTTTATTTTAGAGCGAGTACTCGGATATAAATATTCTGGAATCGGGGACTCGGAACTCGGGAATATCTATATATTATCATTGCGCGATAGGAACTGAGTATTATACTGATCTTAAAAAAATGGGTACCCGTTTGATAAACTCCCGTTAGTGTATAGTAAATCTGCGAGAACATGATGCCTCCCATCTCAAGAACCGCTGGCTCGCCAACTTAAGAAGCCGGCTATATTGTTGTTCGTAACAATTCAATTTGGATCATTTAATGTTGATCGGCGTTACAAAATTGATGTGCATTTTCTCCCATGCTTGTTGTTTGGTACATAAATTTGGTCTTAAAATGTATTTATAAGGAAGTTATTTAATCATGCCAAGGCTGTTTTACGCGCATTTTGACTACAAAAGTGTGGAATAAACTTTATTATATCTTGAACATACATGGCCTACTATTAGTATTAATCTAATTGGTGGTCGAGATTTACAAATCCAAAGCCTGTATTGACTTCTAGAGGGGCCGGGAATGTATCAGGGCAGAGATCGGTCTGAAGTAGACGTGACACGATTGTTATTATTATACACGCTATTCTTACATATTTGCTCTTAAGAAAAATTTTCTTATAGTCTGCTGAGTTAGGGGGTGGGCTTCTAATACAGAGTTTTGCCATTTTGAAACTGCTAAGAAATCATTGGAGCTCATATGTCAAAGTTAGGGGGTGGACTTCTATTAGAGCATAGGCTACTATTAAGCGAAATACGGTAATTAGTGTTCATAGCAGCCAGTATGATTTTATAATTTGAGCTGACTAATATGGGTGGATTTCATTTGGGCATGACTTGTAACGTCACAGCTAAGTGGTAATCTAAAGCCCTGTCACCACCAGGTAACCATTTCAATGCTACATACGAAATACAAAATTAGGTTGAATATTTTGAAACTAATTTGCGTGGAAGTTGTCGCTGCCTAATACAGCAACAGCTTCCAGTCAAGTGAGTTTCAAAATATTCAAAAGCTGACCTATATGGGTGCTTTTAATCCGAGATATTAGGATTTCAGGGTTTACTTTGTCACAATAAAACATAATACATGTAAGTACTAGTTACATAAGTACATAGCTACATGTACATGGTACCTGTACTTATCACATATACACTTATACTGTACTTATTACAGTTACATAGTAGCTACATGTACATGATACATGTACTTATCATAAAATGTTCTTCAAAGTGAATTTTAATGATTCTCTACTTAGAAATTATTGAAAACATTATTTAATCATTAGCTAAATATTTAGCCAATTCTGCTTTCTATTGGACAGATCTCAATTTTAATAGCATTTGGCTAATTGGCGAATGGGTAGGTCGGCCCCTTCTCCATTACCGTAGCGTGCATTTACTCTCCCTTCCCTTTCTACTCATTTCTAGGAAGAGATTAACAATATAGTTCAAGCAGATGCTTTCGCTGATGATGATAGGATAGAGGATCTGGCGGATGACATTGAAAATGATGACGTCAGTGGTGCTGATAGTGAGCCTCAGCCAAGCACAAGGTGTGTGAGTTTTATGTGTATCATGTTTGACAAGCTTGAATTCACCTTTACAGTTTATCCATCTATCATGTGATGCTATAATCAGCTAAGTGACATGTATACTGATAAATGTCATAATCATGACTTCATATGATTCGAAATAGTCCGTCTTTAACCCTTAATGGTCAGACACGTATGAATTGTATGTGTTTGCTATTTAATAAACACGCTGTTGAATATTTTGAAACTAATTTGACTGGGCGCTGTTGATCCCAACATGAGCGAGGTGTTGGTGGAGCTTAGCTAGTGATGGGCGGGGCATAGCTAAAACTGCAATGGTCCATTCTATTGCATACATATTTTATATCCCTCTAGTGTAGTAAAAGTTGCGTGCTAGTGACTCACGGCATCGGTTGTTGCCTAGCAGCAATGATGTAATAATTCATTCTTTTACCAGTGTTACATGTACATAGCTTGTTGTAGAACAAAACAGTTTAACCTTTAACCCTCGAATTTATTCAAGTAAATTTCAATTTTCTCATAGAGAATGTCCATTTGCAGACCAAGAGAAGACTATTTTGGAAGATTTACCACTGGAATTACTGGCTCGGTTATCGAGCCAGTCATTCCAGTGGTACGTTTTCAAAAATCATCTTCTTTTGGTCTGCAAATGGACATTTCTCAAGACCACTGCAGAACCCGTTTAGGATGATATGAATGTTAAAGGGTTAATGGTCAAATTTGGCCAAGAAAAATAAAATATTTCCTTATTGACTGTCCATTCGCAGGCTAAGAGAGGACTATTTTTGAAAATTTATCACTGGAATGACTGGCTCGATTATCGGTTATCCATTGGTAATTTTCAAAAACGGTGTTGACTTGGTCTGTAAATGGACATACCTCAAGACTGCATGAATGCATCTGTCCCTAATTTTTTGTCTTGACCATGTTTTCAAAGGTTTTGCACCAAACATGGTATATGGATGCATCATAACCTAAAGGTGTCATATGCATCAAAAGTAGGTCAGTGTGACTTACTTTTCACAGTTCACTGAACATCGTAGCTTATTCTCATCCGGCATGTAGTTTCAAAATTTTTTGCTATACAGTAAGCAAACTGTACATGTGTGGATGCATTGTGCAGGGGCCGTCGGACTAGTGATTTTGAAAATAGACTTGTCCGCAGATAAAAGCACTAGTCCTGTTAAAGGGGGTTCAGAAAATCTTGCATACCACACAATGCATATCCTACATGTGTATGGGACTCATATTTCCCGCCAAAGTTTTTAGTACCCTTATCGCTTGATTTGATATTGCATTATTAGTTTGGAACCGCTATCAATTCTTTTAGCGCTATAAAATTATATTGTACAGGGAACCAGGCACCACATATAATTTGTTATGTAGTTCCAGTAATCGGCAAATCACGCGTATGAATATATATGCGCAGTCATGTTAAATAAGACTTTCTTTAAATTTCTGAGCGAAATACAGGATTAACACATTGCACATCATAAATAATACGTGCCATGATCATAAATTTCATGCATCTAGGAAGAATTAGCATATTACGTGTCCAAATTGCGTTGCTATTTTACAAGTCATGGCAATATCTTGACACACTGCACATATTTTTATAGCGCACGAAGAAGGAAGTTAATGCATTTAGAACTGCAGTACGCCTTACCCGTTGTGGTAGCTTGGTTCCCTGGGGCATTTATTGGGGAACCAGGCTACACGGTGTCATACGCCGTGTAGCTACTATGCGCTGTGATATTTTATCTAAAACAGACTCTTAGACGGTCAGTCACTGAATTGGAGTATGTGTAGCGGCATAATTTTCTCAGTTCTGACTATCGCTATCGTACCATCATTTTGTCTTTAAAAAGTCGTCAATTCAAGCCGTGAAATGATTAAATATCGAATTGTATTGTCTAGAAAGCGTGCTCATGATGTTCTAATAGTAGCTTAGTGATAATTTAATACATTTTATCATAACATTTGTTCCGAAATCGGTTGATATAGACATTACTACATTCGACATGACAATGTTGCTGGATAATAGCAATTTTCTCTCCCCGTCTAGGACAAAATGAACCGGAAGTTTCAATTCGTCGAGAACGTTGGGAGTGTATATGTTCCTCAGCAAAATCTGTCATCAGTATACTTGTTTAATTATTAAATGTAGAGTGTACAGATATTCGCCTTGGTTTAATCGTTATACTATATTATATGTAGTTTCCAAGACATATACATATGCCAGATATGTCAGTATCGGTCAAAATCAATTTTATGAATTCTGCATAATTACCGATCAATTCATAAGCCATGCAACTCGGTTATGAGGCAATGAGCAATTATTGTATCCCTTTAGGCTGAATTGACAAAGTAATTCGTTTTACGATGTCAGCACTTTTGCACACATTAAGCGATTTCGTAATTCGGTTGTTTTCGGATCTTTTATGTCCTGTCATATAGAAACCGAAAAAAGCTGAGCGTGAATTAAATGCAAATGCTCCGGAATGGTTGCCGGCTATGAACAGGCACTGCGATCATAGATTTTAACATATATAGCTTCTGCGGTAATTTTAAGCGGGTAAGCTTGCGTGTTTGCAAGAAACTTATGCATTAGTTTTCTCAACGTCATGGAATATTTCGTTTTGCCCAGTCTAACGTATAATTTTGACAGAAATTTTGTACTAGTCCACCAGACTTGTGACAAACAGACTATAAGTAGTCCATATGAGAATCAGGTGGTCTCGGACTAGCGGACATAACTAGAGATCGAACCCTGTTATAGGCTATTGTTATGTTGTACATGAAAAATAGATCACCATGCCTTACTTTTCATGGTCCAATGGGCATCATAGTTTATTCTTGTCCCAGCTGTAGTTTCAAAGTGTTTTGTGTGTACAGTAGCCAAGCTTGGTGTATGAATGCATTGTACATGTATTATATAGGTAGCAACTGCTGCCAGGTGAATTAGCAATGGCCTCCAATCAAATTAAATCTGTTTAATATTTTGAAACCAATTTGACTGAAAGCTATTGCTGCCTATGTCTGCAACAGCTTCCAGTCAAATTAGTTTCAAAATATTCAACAGTTTACCTGGAAAGTTACCTTGAAAGTGATATCCTGGGAATAGGTTCAAACAGTTAATACCTTAACTACTCAACTATTCAGCCAGGTTACTCAGTCGACAAAGTTACGGATTGCAGAAACGATTACGATGAAGAAGGTTGTGAAACCTCGACGACCTAGAAAGACACACGATGGTATGCCGACGAGTCTGACAAAGAGTATTTTCGCACATTTTTGCCGGAGAAAAGTCAGAAAAGATACTATAGCAGAAGTTGAAAAAGTGTAAGTAAAAATAGTTTTCACTTTTCATACTACATGTATTTATTTGACAACAAAACAAGAGCAATGAGAGATTTCAGTCGGCCTGTTTTTTTCATATTGTAAAATGTTTTCTGATTTTTAGCTCACCTGACCCTAAGGGCCAAGTGACGTAATGCTGTGTCGACATCCGTCATCCGTCCGTCAACTTTTGCTTTAAAGCACTACTACTCATTAACCACTTCGCCGAATTCAACCAAATTTGTGTGGAAGGACCCTATGGTCGTAATCTCCAGAAATTCCATTCAGTATTTTGATCCATCAATTTATTCGGTGAAAATCTTAGATTTTATTAAAAATGTACCAGAAATTGTCAAATTACTTCTTCTCCTTACCATCTTGACTGTTTTAAACCAAATTTGGCTGAAATGATCCTATGGCCATAGGCTCTAGAACTTCCATTCAGAATTTTGATTCATTAATTCTTGGGTGAAATTCTTAGATTTTGTGAAAAATGTACCGGAAATTGTAAAATTGCTTCTTCTTACCATTCTGACCAATTTCAATCAAATTTGGCTGAAAGCATTTGATGGTGATAGGCTCTAGCTCATCCATTCAGAATCTTGATTTGTCAAATTTTTGGGAGAAAATATTAGATTTTATGAAAAATTTATGGGAAATTGTCAAATCGCTTCTCCTTCACATACTTAACAGCTTGAGCGATTTCAACCAAATTTGACTGTAATGATCCTATGTTAATACCCTCTAGAATTTTTATTTTGAATTTTGATTCATCAAATTTTTGGTTGAATGTATACATGTACATGTACATGTATCTTAGATTTTATGAAATCTTACCGGAAATTGTCAAAACACTACTACTCATTAACTACTTGGCAGATTTCAACCTAATTTGGTTGAAAGAACCCTATGGGGGTAGGCTTCAGAACTGTGTACCAAATTTTGATTAGTCAAGGTTTTTGGTGAAAATCTAAAATTTTATGAAAAATTAACTGGAAGTTGTCAAAATGCCCCTCATCGTTAACCGTTTGACGGATTTCAAGTCTAGGTGGCTGGACGGAAACTATCGGGGTAGTCTCCAGAATTACTATTCAGAATTTTGATTGGCCGATTGTTTTGGTTGAAAATCTTAGATTTTATGAAATATTTACTGGAAATTGTCAAAACGCTTCTGCTCATTAACCGCTTGGTGATTTTATCCAAATTTGGCTGGAAGGATAATGCAAGGCTATAGAACTTCTATTCAGAATTGTGGATGGTAAATTTTTTTGACAGTCATCTTGAATTTCTTTTTTTAATTTTCCAGAACCATTAAAAATTTTAATGGAGAATAGTAGAGGAGCTCTACTTAATTAATTTCACAATTTCAACGAAAATTTGATGGAATGATCCTAGGGCAGGAGGCTTCAATATATCAACTGAGAATTTTCAATTTCTTTGGTGGCAATCTTGGATTTTTCTATTTAAATGCAAATCAAATGCTAATGGTCCAGGTGAGCATCAAAGGCCCTTGGCCCTCTTGTTTCAAATTATCTAGATTTTTTCAGATTTTTGTTTTTCAGAATTTTGGTTCATGCTCAAAGTTGTGGACGTGTATGGTAACAGCCTTCTGTGTTAAAATTTGAGCCAAATCTGACCACTAGTTTCCAAGATAACCATATATCCAGAATTTAATCTGATCCAAATCTGGGTTATTTTATTCGGATCACTTACACCATCTGAAAATCCTCTTTGACAGCAAGTTCCTTCTTTGCATTAAAATGTGAGCAAAATCGTATCAGTGGTTTTTGAGATACAGCTCTGGACGCACAGAAACAGTGATCCCATCACAATACCCTTTTCCGCTTATGGGGCAAGGGTAGTGATATTTTATACAGATATTGCTTTCACAGTGTAAGTTGCTCAAGAGGTCACCTGCATTTTAAGGCTGGTTGATGGTGGTTCTTTAAGACAGCTTGTCTTAACCCTCACCGACCAGAAGCTACAGATTCTTTATGATATAATGAATATTCTGAAACTAATTTCACTTTGAGCTGTTGATGCCGAAGGCCAGGTGAATTAGGCTCAAAATAATTAACAGCTTTCCTGTATAGCTGTCGTGGAAGTAAGACCCTGGAATCTCAAGGATTAAGACATTCAAGGTGGCAGATTTCAAAATGGCCGCCAAGCAAATCGTGATACAAATATGTTACGTGCAGGGCTCCTACTGGTCATGGAAATCATGGAAAGTCATGGAATTTGACAATTTAAATTCCAGGCCGGAAAAGTTATGGAAAATCAGTGTTTTTCATCATAGGTCATGGAAAAGTCATGCGAAACGGTAATCATGTAAAATATAAAAAAATCTGTTGGCATAAATCACTTCTATGCAATAACAATTATGGCAACAGCTTATCAAAACAAGGCTGTGGTTTGGTTGTTACAAGAGGCAATATTCAGACATTTTGCAAAATAACTTTGATCTTATTTTGGAGCTACGTCAACAGATAAATCTCCTAGATATTAGTTCTTGGAGGTCATGGAATTTGTTAGTTTTGGTCATGAAAAGTCATGGAATTTCAAATGTAAAAAGGTGTATGAACCCTGTCATTTGCCTGTAAGTGAAACGGTGATATATTTTCTATCATCATAACCCTTTCATTGACAAATCCCTAAATAAGTATATTCTTTACGATATTAAACTTATTCTGTTGACTCTTTTGAAATTAATGTGACTGGGAACCATCGCTGCCTAAAGCAGTAACAGCGCCCATTCAAATTAATTTCAAAATATTCAGCAGTTCTCCTGTATGGTTGGTTGCTTTAAAAATGTGATCGTGAATTCATCAGTGAAAGGGTTAATCAATGTTTCTCAGTCAGAATCTGGCAAATAACAGGAAAATAGGGTGCTGTCACCCATTCTGTAAAATGTCTCAATGTTGGTGGAATATTTGTTCCCCTAATGTCGTAACTAAGTGTTAAAAAAAAAATTAAAAATTAGACTATTTCTTTGACTATCTACCACTGAAATGACTAACTTGATAACCGAGCCAGTCATTCCAGTATTAAATTTTCAAAAGCTTAGAGAGTTCATTTTCAAACATGTTTTTTTAATTTGTATTTTCTCATTGATATCTTTAGTGCTGACGAGTTCTGGAAAAGAGTGGTGAATGACCTCGATGCATACACTAAACACGCCCACAGGAAAACTATAGAATTTGAGGATGTCGAGTTACTTATGAAAAGGTAATATATGTAAGACTCCGACAAATCATTGCCCGGAAAATTCTGTCATTTTTAGCTCCCCTTAGCTATAGTGATGACCCACTCCTTCATTGTCCAGCCATCTGTTTTGTTCTCCGATTAATCATTGCCAGGCCTTTATTATTATTAACTAACTGATTTATATGTAAAGTTAGATAGGCATTTATCATATCAAGATCCAGTGTGAAATATGTTCGTAACTGCTATAGATGTGTTCATTTCGTTGTCACTTAGTTTGTAATCATGTCATTTCTAATGACTGTATGGCAGATCGTTCATGTGCCAGGCAGACTTTTGGAAATATATTTCCCATTTGACCGTAATCGACCTTTCCAGTTTATCCATCAATCATATGATGTCATGATCAACTACATGTACATGATTTCTAGGATGACGTCATAATCAATGATGTCATCAATGACGTAGATAAGTTTGTTACGAAGGCTTAATTGATGACGGACTAAGTGTTGTATGAATTGTATGTCTATTATTTAATAAACATGATGTTGTATACTTTGAAACTAATTTGACTGGATGCTGTTGCTGCCTGTAGTTTCAAAATATTCAAAAGCTTATCTGTAGAGTATTCTGGTAATTAATAGTCCAGGGATCGATCGATTCCAACACGGTGAAGTATGGGTGAGACCTAGCGATTGAGGGGCATAGCTAAAACTGGATACCACCATTGTGTATATGACAACAGTCAAACTATATTTGAAATCCACTGCTTATTCTGAAAGCCATTTAAGAAAGTTTGTGCTACCTTAGTCAGCTACATGTATCAGCCAAATTGTGCGAAATATCTTCAGCAAGGGTTACAACATTGCCGACTATTTTGAGAACAATTGGATGAACAATATTGTAGCAATGATCTTTTATCAAATCAGCAAGTATTGTCTGCTAGATTATTTTAGAACAATATGATGGAAAGTTGTTACTATTATATGTAGTAAAGATTATCAGTTAACTTGTTCTAAAAATAATTAGCCTAGCACGTTGCAAGCTATTGACTCGACAAGCACGCCTCGACTAAAATGTATTATCTGGTTGGTCCAGTAAATAAGTGTAGTTTTGACGTCACAACTCGATACCAGATTGCCGAGCGTCTCTTAGCATCACAACTCTGAAAATTGTTTTAACCCTTTTATGGTCATACCAGCCAAAACCGACCTGTTCTTGTGGAATGTCCATTTACAGGCCAAGGGAAGGCAATTTTTGAAAATTTACCACCAGAATGACTGGCTCGATAACTGAGTCAGTCATTCTAGTGATAAATTTTCAAAAATTATTCTCTTGGCCTGGAAATGGACATTCAATAGGCAGAGAGTTTAATTTTCTTTACCAAATTTGACCATTAAAGGGTTAATCTAATTTGTTGGGCTTATGATAGCTTTAACAAAGACATAACCATCAGACTCGGCTGGTGACATACTATGTTTGTGAAACAGGAACATCCATTCTGCAGGCCTATATGTGTAATGAAAATTGTAAATTTTATCCGAGATGCTCAGTTAGTATAAATGTGTATGTTGATCAAATTCCAAATGATTGTCGCTAATAACAAGCCCACACACTTTCTGCAATCTAAATGGTGTTTATTTTTCTAACGACACATTCTGTTTGCACTGTTAACATTGGTTATTCATGTTTTACATTCTAGGCAAGGCTTTACCTCAGAGAAGTGCACAATGGACAGTCTAGTGAGGAAGTACTTGCCTCTGGAGTACCGACAAGCTCTCATCCCAATGGCGCAGTCAGGAAACAAACTGCTTCTTAGAAAATAAATATATATGTACATGTATATACATGTAGTCAAAGAAATTAATTGTTATTAATGTAAGAAAAATCTGGAACGACAGTACAGCTCATAATATGTTTCCAAAATAAAGACATGCTAGCTAGTACAATTTCGAACACCGTGTTCGGAATTAATTACAAAATTTATTTTGTTTTAGACACAAGTTATTTTTGTGTTGTACTGTATAGTCTGTAAATGAAGGATTCATGAAAGTATTTGTTGTCTTCGACAGCAACAGCTTAGAACAACTTTTTCCAAGATTGTCGTTTCAACTGTTTCCAGGAATGTTTCAAACGGGTTCCCGGTTGTCATAGGAAAAGGAGTAAAAATTAAAATCTGAAATTTCAGTGGCCTGTGGGTTAAATTTGCTGAATATTTTGAAAGCATTCTGATACAGCTATTGAGTGGTTAAATTGGAGCGCTTAAATTAATTGATCAGAGTAATGAATCATTTTGTCTGGCCTTTTGTTTCAACACTCTCATACATTAGTCACTATCATTGCTTTATGAATGCATCTTAGGGTTCATCTTAGATCTATTGCTTGCAGAAACTGTGGTCAGTGATTCATTTTCTGCCTCATTTTGACCTGGTTATAGCTTCAGCACAGCACGCATAAAAACATTTGTAACATGAGATGACTTGGGATTGTGTTTAAGATTGTCCATATTTGCCATAATTATAATCTCGCCTGACATGGTTGAAAGACTTAAAATACTTTAAAATGTGTTTTACACTAGGCTCCATTCGTGATACATTATATGAGCATTTGTCTGTTATTCAGTGGAGGAATTCAGTTTATAGGTCAATCATATGATGTCATAATCAACTACGTCACATATAGGTTGACGTCACAATCCACTGTCACAATCCACAATCATAACTGACAGAAATACATGTAGTCCATCTTTAACCTGGTATAGTCCATCAAGTCGTACGAATTGTATATCTATTATTTAATAAACATTCTGCTGAATAATTTGAAACTAATTTGACTGGGCACTGTTGCTGCTAATAGTTTCAAGATGTTCAACAACTTACCTGTATAGCTTTCTGCATTGAGATTGCAGGGATCGATTAAATCCCAATGCGGGCAAGGTGTGGGTGGACACTTGTTTTTCAATAATATATTATCAATGCATAAAATTGCATTCATATCATCACCTAATGTATAGAAAATCAATAAAATAAAACAAGGGGAAATAATTTTCATCTTTTTCGCATCTTGCGAGTATGTTGCCAGATTGCATAATGTGTTCAGAAACTAATCTACTAGTGTTTATTATAGCATGTTATGATTTATGAATGCATAACACAATCTGGCAAACCGGGAATCGAGGCGAGGAGTTTATTACTATACTTCTAATGCGAACATGTGTAGTGTATATAGTAATATTCAACAGGTCTCACGGGCACCTAAACTGGTCACATAGCTACTTGCCTAGACATCTTGAACACACCGCGCGCGACTGGGACTGTGTATTTAACGCTTATCTTTGAGAATGCATTCTTATTTAATGTGTACCAACTGTATTTTTTGTATTACACAATGGATTATCTGCTATAGTTATTTGAAAAAATAATGGATGCCAAGTTGTTGCTACCTGAGGCAGCAACACATTTCAGTAAAAAGTCAATACTGAATTTATTTATACTGTTGTTGCCAAGATTTTTCAGATTAAGGATTCTGTAATTTCCGGTTAGGTTTTGCATTTACCGGTAGCTGGAATTAGTGCATACAGGAATGATAGCTTACGGTTTGCATTTAGCTAGTGTTGTTCCGATTAATTGATTTGATCAATTGATTGATTGGTTTGCATGTTCAACCAACCAATCGATCATGATTTCAGAAATCGATTTTGGTTGTTTATAAATTGACTTTGTTAATATATTTTAACTGGTCAAGCTAGAAAACGAGGACATTTTGGAAAAGAATTTAAATTTAATGGTTACAACCATATAGTATTGCTCCTTAGTCTAAGATATTAATTCTTTCAGCACTAAAATTGTATGTTAATTTCAAAGCAACCAGACCAATAACATGTTGAATATTTTGAAACTTATTTGACTGGAAGCTGTTGCTGCCTAAGGCAACAACAGCTTCTGGTTAAATTAGTTTCAAAATATTTAACAGATTATTTCTAAAATTATTAAGAATCTGTCATACCTGCGACTTGGTTTGAAAGAGGTAATTATCGTTGAACATGCTATAAGTGAAGATTGCACCAAACTACGCCAGGAACGCAATAACATTCTGCGCCACATAGCGAATGCTTAAAAGATCTTGCTATCCAACAAGCAGAGGCCCTAGCAGATGAAATCACTGCCACGGATGACTGCCACAAAATGTTTCGGGCAGCCCGAGCCCTGAGAGTTGGTGACTACACACCACCACTAACTGTACACAACTCTGAAGGACACTTTATCGGGACTGACCAAGAATGGTTCAAGGAACAGTTCACTGATCACGATGATGAGGCCTTGTACCTGTTCTCAGGAGACCCCAGGCCATTACTAACACCAATTAATACAGCAGAGGCTGAGAAGGCACTTAAAACCCTGAAAAATGGACGTGCATCTGAACCTGATGGCATGAGCAATGAACTATTCCAATATGCAAGTGACATTATCTCAAAACCGTTCACGCACATAATCAATTCAGCTTTTATGCACCACCTTCCCATCGACGCTGTAGGCCAAGGCATCCTTATCGCGCTACCCAAGCCCAAGAAGCCACCTGCCCCCCCCCCCCCTCCCAGCCAATCTGCGGCCCATTGTGCTCCTTAACAGCATACGGAAAATCCTATCCAATGTTACTTTATGCCGCATCCAAGACAAGATCGACGACTTCACAGGATCATGTCAAAGTGTCTTCAAACGTGGACGCAGCTGCGCAGACATTGTATGGGCTCAACACATGCTTGTGTCGGTAGTCATGTCCAAACACTGGGATTTCAACAAAATGGGCATTGACATGTCACAAGCCTTCGACACAATTAAACGCTCAAAGATCCTAGATGTACTACGCCAGGCCAGTTGCAATGAAGATGAGCTACGACTAGTGAGACTACTGCTTGCAGACACCAAGCTGATGGTACGAGTCAAGTCAGTGAAGTCTGTAGAGTTTGAGACATCAATCGGCTCCTCACAGTGAGATGGTCTATCCCCTGTGCTCTTCACCTGTTACCTGGCTGCTGCATTGAAATCTGTGTGGGAAAACGCCACAAGACCAAACACCCCGCTGTCAATACTGGGCATGCCGCTAGAGATGCAATATGCCGACAATGTGGACTTTATAGATGAGGAAAAGAAACCCCTTGACGAACTTCTCCCAATAGCTGCAGCAAACTAAAAATTGAGAATCTCTATGAATGAATCCAAAACAGAGTTCACCCACATATACCTATCTACAAAGCATGAAACTAAAGATAATGACGATCCACTCCGTGGCGGCGAACCAAGGAGGAAAAGTAAAATCCTGGGATCACTGCTTTGCCGTACTGCTGACATTGCTGCACGCTGCATCATGGGGAACATAGCTTTTCAGTCCTTCTGGAAGCTATGGATTCATAGATCAAAGATGCCCTTGGTAGAAAGACTACGTTTATACAATGCAACCTTGGTATCCTTGATGATGTATAGCTGTAACAGCTGGGCAGCTCCAAAAGCAGCTCTAAACAAACTTGATGCCTGCCACCGCAAACACCTACGCACCATTACTGGACACCGATGGCCAGAGACCATAATTTCCAACAATGCACTATGCAAGATGTGTAATACACCGCCGCTGTCTGTAAAAGTCGCCCAACAAAGACGGTCCATGTTTGGCCATGTTCTAAAGATGCCAGAAGACACACCAGCACAGAGAGCCTTGGAATTCACCCTACTTGGAGCCAGCAAATACAGAGCCAGGAGAGGATGTCATTGCATAAATCGGCTAAGCGTGCTACGAGGTGACCTCCAGAAAGCAGGATTAGGTAAACTCAAGTCAAGAATGGACCTGAGGAAGCTAAGGATTTTGGCTGAGGACAAGACACAGTGGGCAAAAGCGAAGAAGGACGGATTGCAGCTGTAGGATGTTTCTACTACTACAGCCACAGAATACAGTAATCATACATACATAAATGCTATAATTACAGCATTCAAAATAGGTACAAAATTAGAACTTTTTAGGATCAATCATTAATTGATTATCAGTTAGTATATAAAACCAATCATCGATCACAAAAATAGTGCTAATTCTCAACACTACATTTAGCTGTGCTACGGCTAAACGACCAGGCCAATGGTTAACAAACTTTATATAAATATAGCGTTATTACCACATCTATAGCAATGCTATATAGTTTTCCGTTTAGCTGAATTTAGTCCAAGAGGCATGTTTTGTAGAATTAAGCGACGCCGAGCTACATGGTTGCAGTGCAAGCAGATTTCTGCTTGAAAATTTTCTTGACCAAATTTAATGATTAAAAGTTAAACATCTGTCTTGTAGTGCTAGTGCAACAATATTATAGCTCAACTGGCCCGAAAATTCTAGCTAGCAAGGCCATGACGAGTAGACATTAGCAGGGTTTGTGCGATTAAATAAGAAAATCGTAATGATTTTTTTAAATCATGAATTTGTATGATTAAAGATGAAAGAATTGAATGATTGTGAATAATTTCTACTACATAAATTATTTCAAAACTTACGTTTTAGTTGCTGTTTAATGCGATCGGTCATGAAAATGGACATTTTGCTCATCGAATGAATGCCCATGTTCACGCCAAGAGAAGACAGTGTTTAACAATGTATCACTAGAATGACTGGCTCGAGAACGAGAATCGAGCCAGGCATTCCAGTGATATATTTAAAAAAAATTATTTTCTCTTGGCCTGCAAATGGACATTTCTAAAGACCATTGCAGCTTTTATCAGTGATATGCATTTGTTGTTATGGCTGGTTAATTTGTACCCTGGTTGATTAATCGAGCAATCATGATTATGCCTAAAATATTGATCGTGATCACTCAAAGCAATAATCGCACAAGCCTAGTTATCTGGACTGTTGTCAACCTTTTCTTTAAACGAGTTTCGAAGAACTACATGTACTAGGCAGATTTCAATTATTTTTGCAGGAAGCAGCCCCAGAACATACCAAGAGTGGTCAAATGAAGGTGATTGATCGATTTGGGTGGCAGATTTTTTATTTTTGCTGACTGATTGATTTCAAACTGAAGGAGATTCATATATGGCATGAGTTGAACCAAATATGTTCAAAAGAGCCCGATGCATACTAGTTTTCTAAAAAATTATTTCGTAACAACTTAAGGGATCGGGCTGAGATCTTGGAAATATTCAGGACTAAGGGACATTTAGGTTTATTCAAGGGAATCGGCTTGTTCAAATGAAGCAGATTGCTCAATTTAGTCAGTGGCCATCTTGGATTTTGTTCCGTTTAAAAAAAGACAACCTTAACACTCGTATCAGCCAAAAACGGCTTCTGATGTGGTCTTGAGAAATGCCCATTTGCCGACCAAGAGAAGAGTGTTTTTGAATATTTACCAGTGGAATGACTGGCTCGGTCAAAATTCAGTGTCTGTTAGTTGATAGGTTTTAACAGCGAAAAATGGTGATATATACATGTAGATATTGGTGGATGTTACATACCAAGCTGGTTGTTCGACATCTTGGATTTTGTACTATTTCTAGAAATGCATTTAAATGTTTTCAAAACTTCTTTACCAATTGACATGAACATCTAGAAACCAGGTTTAATTAAGAGAACCTGATTGGTCAATTTGACTAGTGGCCATCTTGGATGACCTAGCTTTCACCAAAATTCCTTCTGGAAGCGTTAATGTGATCAGGATTAGTTTCTAAGGGGCAGTTGTGTCTCCAAGTGAAGTTGATGTTTGAAAAAACCTGGCCCCTCCCCCTTGTCTAATCGAAATTGACGAATCCAATCCATTACTCAAGTATACAACATCATAATGAATTACGTCACATGTAGGCTGATCAAAATTAACAGAAATACGTCATAAACCTTGAATTGTCGGTCAATTGTACAAATTGTATGTCTACCATTTAATAAACATTCTGTTGAATATTTTAAAACTAATTTGACAGGGCAGCACAGTCAAATTAGTTTGAAAATATTCAACGGGTTAGCTGTATAGTTATCATGAAATTACGATTCTGGGAATACAGGATTCGAAGTATATAAATCCATCCCAACTCTTGCAAAGCATGGGCGGAGATTAGCTAGAGATGGGCAGGGTATACAGGGGCGGATTTGTAGGGGGGGGGTGTGCACCCCTCCCGTCTCTAAGTGTGTGCCCTTTTAGCCCTCAAAATAATAAAAATAATTTCGCTGAATGACATTGTTAAAGTTTAAAGCTAGATTTACAAGAAAATAAGATTTTTTTATATATAAAACTGACGCTGCAGGAAATGGCTTCTACGGCCATTTAATTTTCAAACAGTGTCTCGAAACATGACCCTCCCCAACTTGTGCACCCCTCCCTCTACCAAAACCTGTATCCACCCCTGGCACAGCTTAAAAGTGGATTCATCCATTGAGTTATTGTTTTTGCGTGCCAATTAGGAATTTGATCCTTTTCAATATGATTGATTGAAGGAGTCATAATAAATGACAATCATAAATTCTGTTTGTTGTGAACCAAATTATTATTCCTTCATTTCTGACCTATTGACCTTGTTGCCTGGCAAAACATTTACAATATGGAATTTAGATTTCCGTATTTCGTACACAATAGAGGAATCCAGTCTGTCAGTCAAGTATCATGATCGATTACGTCACACGTAGGCTGATGTCACAATCAGATCGTGAATGGCATATCTAACTCCATCAAAAACGCTAAACTGTTTGCCTGCTGAATTTCTGCAGACTATATTTTCCATGGGGTTTAGCTCTGGACCTGCTGAATATCTTTCAGTCAAATTGTTTTCAAAATAATCATCAGGTCCAGAGTTACTGCCCATTGAAATTATTGTTTGGTTTCTTGCAGCAGTCAGACAGTTAATAGTCTGTCATGTTGTATGAATTGTATGTCTTTACTATTTATTAAACAATCTGTTGAATATTTTTTAAACTAATTTGAGTGGGCACTGCACGCCGTCAAATTAGTTTCAAAGTATTCAACAGCTTACATGTACCTGTCAGTGCATAGTTTTCTGGAAATTGGGATACTGGGAGTTCAGGGTTCGATCGATCAAAATTTGCATATATTTCATATTCCGCGTTCAAATACCGATGTTGCGCCTATTGTATGCCTGGACATTCTCAAACAAAACAACTGTTTCATCTGTGAAAAATGAAAAGATACATTTTGAAAATTTTAATATCCAGAATCATATCCGAAATTGAAATTGTGTCGGTTTTGAAGATACCTCATAGCTCGACTTTATGAAGGAAAACGAGCTATTGTGATACCCTGCACGTTGTTCGGCCGGGGTGGTGGCGGCGGCATCCAATTTACATTTAGCTCAACTTTTCTGTTTATATCTCATGTTCGGTTGATCATACTGTACCCAAACTTGGGGACATGCTTCCTTATACTGGCACAGCATCACAATGACCTTGGGGTCAAAGGTTAAGGTCACACTAACCTTGGTAAAAACCTTTATTTTAACATTTCGCATTTAGCTCAACTTAGCAATTTATATATCATCTTTGGTTAATCATAATGGACCCAAACTTGGAAACATGCTTCCTTATAATAACACAGCATCACACAATGACCTCGGGGTCAAAAGGTCAAGGTCACTGTGACCTTGGTAAAAACCATGTTTATTTCAACCGTAACATGTTGCGTTTAGCTCAACTTAGCAATTTTAATTTCATCTTTGGTTAATCGTACTGGACCCAAACATGGACACCTGCTTCCATATAATTTGGGTTTACTGTGACTGGTAAAAACTTTCAATATTAACATTTTGCATTTATAATTTGCTCAACTTAGTAGTTCATATCTTATCTTTGGTTAAGTATACTGGGCCAAACCTTTGACACATAGTTCCTTATAATTCACCTTTTCAGATCCATCTTTTAATCTGATGTCATAATCGGCTATAGGCAGCAACAGCGCCCAGTCAAATTAGTTCCACAATATTCAATAGCTTACCTGTATAGTTTTCTGGAAATTAATAGTCAGGGAGTTCAGAGATCGATCGATCCCAAAATAAGTGAGGTGTGGGTGGAGCTTAGCTAGAGATGGGCGGGGAATAGCTAAAAATGGAAAGGTCCATTGGAGGGCATCATACAGTGATGATGGGGTTATTGTCACATTGGTAAAATCCTTTTTTTTTCAACATTAACATTTTGTGTTTGGCTCAACTTAGCAGTTTACTTGGTTATTCATACTGGACTCGGACTTCGGCTTCCTTATAATGAGAGAGCATGTCAAACAGTCAAAGGTCAATGTTGTTTTTTCAACTGTGACGTTATGTGTTAGCTCAATTTAGCAGTTTACATTTCATGTTTAGCTAAGCATATAGGGCCCACATCCGAACACATCCTTATAATGAGACGGCATGACAATCACCTTGGTATCAAAATGTCAAGGTTAGTATGATAATGACAATACTCAAGGGTTTTCTCAATATTAACATTTTGCTGTTACCTCAACTTAGCAGTGCATATCTCATGTTGTGTTAATCATACTGCACCCAAACTTGGATACTTGCTAATGAGCGGGTATGAGACAATTACTTTGGGGTCAAAAGGCCAACGGTCATTGTTATTGATTGTGTATTGATAAGCCTTCTATATTTATTATGACATACGGTTACTGTTACATAAATGTTGGGGTTGGGGATTGTGGCGTATGCAGCATTTGATTTGTCTATCCATCCATTCGGGTTTCATTTTCGGATGATAACTCGAGTTCTATTGAAGGGATCATTATGAATCTGGTGGGGAAGCTTGTCGTTGTTGGTCCGAAGAACCCTATCGATTCTTGCGCCAAACCATCACAGGTCAC
Source organism: Chaetoderma sp. LZ-2023a (assembly GCA_034401795.1). Taxonomy (NCBI): domain Eukaryota; kingdom Metazoa; phylum Mollusca; class Caudofoveata; order Chaetodermatida; family Chaetodermatidae; genus Chaetoderma; species Chaetoderma sp. LZ-2023a. The sequence goes on along the minus strand of CM067367.1, from coordinate 15,321,475 downwards.
GGTCATGGTGATCTAATTAATTATGTAATGTTGCGTTTCTGGATGATTACTCGAGTTCTATTGAACGGATTGTTACTAATCTGGTGTGGGAGCATGTGCTTGGTGGTACGAAGAAGCCTATCGATTTTTGCGCCAAACGGTCAACGGTTATGGTCACTGTGACCTAAGTAATGATGTAATATTGCGTTTCCAGATGATAACTCGAGTTCGATTGAAGGGATCATTACTAATCTTGGGTGGGAGGGTGTCCTTTGCATTTCGAAGAACCCTATCGATTTTGGTGTTGAAGGTCAAGGTCATGATGATCAATCTTGTGTGGGAGGTTGTGCTTGACGGAATGAGGAGCAGGCATACTTTAGCAATCTCTGATTGTCTTTCTTGTTTTTCTGTTTGAAGTCAAGCTTCATAGTTCATTGCAAAGTCATAAAGTTGAGCTTACATAGTTGCATTGCAACCACATTTCTGGTTGTATTCAATTATAATCATACTTGAGTGATGGATTGGATCTCTATATTTTAATCAAACTAGAAGTTTTTAAAAGATAATTCCTTTTAAATATTTTGGACACCAATAAATACAGCCCAATTGAGGAATCCAATCTGTCACTCAAGTATCTGATGTCATAATCAATTAGATCAGAATTGCTGACATCTATCAAAATGATTATACTGGGATCTATTGCGACCATAGTAGCTCGGCAGGTCATACTGTTCAATCCAGGTGTATCCATCTTCAAGAAAATCAGAGGAGAAGCCAATTTTATATTTTGCTAATTTGTTTGGAAGCTGTTGCTGTCATCTTTGCCGATGTCTGCAAAAGCTTGTAATCAGATTATTGTTAACCATTCAGCATGCAAGCCAGCCAAAAATGGTGTGTAGTCGTCTTGATAAATGTCCTTTTGCAGACCAAGAGAAGAGTATTTTTGAAACATTGTCACTGGAACCGAGCCAGTCATTCCAGTGATAAACTTTCAAAAATACTCTTCTCTTGGTCTGCAAATGGACATTTTCTATAAGATATTTGAAATTTTTTTGACCAAATTTGATGGTTAAATGGTTAAAGTAATCAGTAGGCAGTACGATCAGGTAGCTAGTACAGTGCTCCACATTTGAGAACAGTTTGAATGGCTAGAGTTTTAGTGTATCGCAAAGGATATTCACTGAACTTGGCCTTTTACTGAACACATGCAATGGAGGATTCCAGTTTATCCATCAATTATATGATGTCATAACCAGCTACTTGACGTGTAGGATGATGTCATAATCAATTACGTCTGTCATGAACGCATACTTGATTACGGACTAAACTTTGTTGTATGAATTTTATGACATTACTATTTAATAAACATGCTGTTGAATATTTAGAAACTAATTGGACTGGACGCTGTTGCTGCCTATCACCCAGTCAAATTAGTTTCAAAATATTCAACAGCTTACCTGGAAATTGAGATTCAGGGAGGGCAGACATAGTCGATTCTACCACGGGCAAAGAGTGGGTGGAACTTAGCTAGGGGAGGGGGGGGCAGTTGGCGGGGTTAGGGATGCCATAGCTAAAACTTGATTCCTCCATTAATCTTGAAGTTGGGAGAACTATGACAATTCGGTCACACTGGCTTACTTTTGATACTATAAGGGCAATGCACATAAGATTGTTTACAGTATAGAAACGACTTAAAACAAGAATTGTCTATGATGTTTAATGAAAAGTAGGTCATGCTGATCTACTTTTGATACAATTACTGTATACAAATGTTCTTAAAGCTATAAGAATTTCCTCTAATAATCATTGCACCATGACTTAATTCTGATACATGACACACTTTTAGCCAACAATGCATTCATACAGAACTTTGGTTTCTGTATAGAAAAAAACTTGAAGCTACAACCCAGAAAATAATTTTCTATGATGTTCAGTGAACCATGAAAAGCAGGTCACTAGTCCAGTTAATTTAGGGTTTGACCCACCACTAATTGCAACAGTAATGGAACCACTTTTATTTTGTGTATTTATGTCTCAGAAATGATGTATTAAAAATTTATTAAGATCTTTTGAGTGGAACGTTGAATTCAAGATGGCAGTCAATCAGTTATAATATGGCATATATCTGCAGAACGGTTAATTTTAGATCGCATAAATGTATTATGAGTAGATAGAAACATGCCTCCAATCTACAGAAAAATTATGTTTTTTGCACCCCAAGACCACTGTGACGGCACAACCCAACAGTAACACTGAAATTCGATGTTTGCAAATCATTTCTACATTCACTCGCAATGTTTTGTTCTTATTATCATCCGAGAAATCATTTGACATGCATCTTGCTGGAGGAAACAAGCATGATATCTATTTCCGCCTTGAACCAAATATAGGAGTAGCTCTCAAATAGGTCAGTGTGAATTCAGTCAGGCATGTACAAAAGAGGAATGTCTACAAGAATATCCTTTTTTATCTTTCCTCGGGTGCGATACAACATCCAGGGTATTTGGAATCAACAAAGCTGTCGGAATGAAGTTATACATGTGGGTGGGTGCGGACGAGCTGGATGGGAATGTCAATTTTGAAAATCTGGTCTGTGTGAAATTTCCCTTGAAGGTGTTAAACGTAGGAGTGGTGACAACCTAATCAGGTAGACCATTCATGTAATTTGTCACATGAATACTGAAGACTCGTCTGTGTGTTGCTTTAGTAGTGTGAAATTGTGGCCTCACGTGCGATGTGCGTCCTTGGGTGGCAACAGATTCTTACGATCTGCAGCATAGATGCCGTGAACGTACTTATGAACGTATGTCCAAATTAGGTTGCCATGCGAGCTCAGGTATATCAAAGTTGGCAGCTTTAATGCGTTCATTGATCGTCATATGAGCTGTCTTTCAATCCTCATATCGGTTTCGATGTTTGACGCTGGACATTTTCAATTAAGCAGACATCTTTCTTGTACAAAGTGGACCATACAACATTCCCATATTCTAGATGTGGTCTCTCTAGGCTTTTGTACAGCAGCACAAGCATGTTGACCTCCAGGCAAACAAAGGGTCTTTGTATTATATCAATGATCGCTTTGGCTTTGTTGACTGCTGCCTTATGCTGAATTGTAGACTGTCAACACAAACACTCAGGTCCTTTGCACAGCATTACTTTCCATTTGGATGCATTAAATCGTATATGACAGGTATCTGCCCATTCTTTTAGGGTATTGATGTCTGATTGGAGCTGGTCATGGGCTTTTTGTAGTGATACGTAGAGGTAACTTAGTATCATCGGTGAATATCTCGAGTAAGTTGGGGTGGTGGGGGTAGGGGTGGAATTGTGACATGTTAATAAAATAGACGCACAGTATTTGCCCTAAAACACTTCCCTGGAGTATCCCATTAACTGCTACTTTTTGTCTTCTGTTGTTGACTTGGATGATAATGAGAACTACATGTAAGCAGTGCCACTGAATGTAGAAATGGTTTGCAAACCAAACTTCAGTGTCAGCTGGTGGTTTGTGACGTCATAGAGTGGTCATGGAGTGCAGAAGACATTATTTTCCGGTATATTAAGGGCATGATTCTATCTACTCGTGAGCCATTTGTGGTCGAAAAGGAACCGTTCTCGAGATATATGTCACGCTTTGTCGGTTGCAGTTGTTGAGGAGCATTGTACTGCACGAATCCTTGTTCATAGACCAGAAACCTTGGTTTAGTTCAGATCAGATTTTGTAGAGATCTGTAGATAATATTCCTTCTTGACAGACCCTTTGATTGATCATAAATGTATCTGACAGTTGACCCGTGCACTTCATCTGAGATAAGCCTCCATGCTGAATGTTATTGAGAAGCCAGTTATGCCAATACTATATATAGTGTTCTGAATAACCTAGCATGGTTCACGGTGTCGAATGCTGTTTTCGCATCTAGTAGTGTGTCTATCTGTATCTGTACTACTGTTCTGGAATTTCTACCATATTTAATGTGCTCAACAGGCAGTCCGCTGAGTTCTGATTCTTTTCCTCGGTTCAGTTTACAGACTACTTCATTAGCTTCTCTCTGTGATTATTGGTAACCTATTCTGTTGCTGTACGCTTGCTTGGTGGATTGGGATATCAGCAAACTCAATTTCGGCCAGGTATTTTAGATTGTACTTGTTTTTTGCTGATCGAGTACTCAATTTTGCAACGTCAGTCTGCCAACCTTTCAGTATGTTGTCATCAGTTTAAGACACATCATTAGCTACTAATTTACTCACTCGCGATGCTTCACTTATGTTGCTTGTTAATAAGTTTGTAGAATAAGATTTTATCCGATCCATTGACACTAAGGATTATCTGGAGTTCCTGGTCTCTACTGTGCAGCAGTTTACCTTTGAACTTGTCACAATAGTGATCTTATCTTCTTCGCTGTATTACTAACAGGCTCTTTTCCTCCAAGGGTGATCCATTACTCTTCCATCTCCAGTATGCTAGTTTCTCTACAGTAACCATAGGTACTGGTTGTTTTGATGTATTACTAGAGCAGCTGTGTTTGCATGATGTTAATAATGCTTGGCTAAATGTAGTTACAAGATAAAGTATGTCCACTACTGATTCACAGATCACGTTAGTTTTTTCCATGGGTGTATGGTATCTTATCTAGGCTACTTTCTTCTAATTCTTCTTCGGGATGATGATCTTACTAGTCTCTGGTAGTATGTCGAGAATTATATATTAGGGAGAAATCTGAAGATGATGGTCTGAAGTGTTGCTATGCAGTTCTGCAACACGACTGAGAGGTCCCACCCTTTCTAGATATATCTATTTCATTTGGATGCTCAAAGGTAGGGCCTGTAATCTTTCATATGAAGGTGACTTGCTCCATACACTTTCTTAAGATGAGCAGGTCTTCTTGAAGAGTGCATGGCTGTCAGGTTACAGTTAAGATCTCCGGCGATGACAATGCGCAATGAGATGATGGTATTTCATCACAATTTCATGCAATTGATCTAATATCGTTATGAAATTGGTGTCATAAACATGTCCCATTCCAGGGTGGCGTGCATACTGTAGCTTGTAATATTGGATTAGGATCTGCAGTTATTGTGATATACATGATTCGTGTTACCATCTTTGATTGGTTGAACTGCTATGACTATCAAATCATTCCATAATAAATACACTCCACCATAACTCGTTGGTTGCTGGACTGGTGAGATCGGGGTTTCCTCATTGAGAGCCTTACCTCCTGAGAGAAATTGGATGGTGTGAGTTGTTTGGTGAAGGTACAGGAAAATCGCCATGTGGCTTTTGAAATTCTCTAGCATCCGTTAACTTATTTGTTGGTGAGTTTGAAGATGATGGATATGTCACCACTGGTGGCAGGGATGATTTCAGCTGCTTGCTGGGATAAACTGGCTGTCTCGTCCTTGAGCTATGGTGATGCATAGGCTGGTACATATGGATTGGCGGCTGTCTGGATAGCATAACTGGTTGTAGAGGAAAGGTTGATTGGAGAAACATCTGTACAAAAGCTGGTGTTGCTGGTAATTAATTGTGCATGGTCTACTGCCGATGGTGGTTTAGTCGGACATGTGTGGAGAATATATGCTGTGGAAACAGGTAGATTGTTCCACATGTCTGTTGATCGTAAAACTAATGAATATTTTCTAATATCTAGCTTTGGTCGATTTTATAACTCTACAAATGGTGTTGCTGGTGCTGAAGTTGGAAACGTCTTTTGTGCATCAAAATCCTGACCATAAGCGAGAGTTGGGAATATCGGTGTACATATGTGTTCATCGTGTGGGCGGTAGAAGAATCCAGGAATTAGTTTAGTCTCTGAACATTTTCCAATGCTGTTATCTGTGATTTGTGATGAGGACACATCACCTCATTGGGAATCTGGATGAAAAAACCCCCATTAATGCCAGGAAATCTGACATGTTATCATTTTGCATATGACCCAACAATTCAACTGGACTTTTTATGGAACCCTTTGACCAGTCAAGTATCATCACTTGTATCTGTGTAGATACGCGAAATCTGATAAGCAACAGTATTCATGATCCTGTGACAGCATATTTGCAAATCACAAGATAAATCTCATCAAACTCATATTCAGGAAACCAAAAGACCAGTCAAACATTGTATCAACTGAGATAAGATAGACATAGAAAAATACAGGAAACTGACAGCATCGTGCCTAAAACTTATACTCGGTACCGCTAGTCAGAATACTCAACCGAATCCGCTGCTACAGGGAATGGATGATATCATGTACCTAACTGTTGTTGAAATGAAAGTCATGGTATTAGAAAAGGTGTTGAATATTCATCGGACCTTTCAACAGCTATAGCAACCCTCTACTTAAAAAATGAGGCTCATCCTGCTGGTTTTAGAATTGTATCTCAATGTGTTCGATTATGTGCGCATATGATCTGTCTATAATAGCTGATACATCACTTTCCATGCTAATTTTGATAAATGGATCTCAAATGGATTATTAAAAGGAATGCCACTTATTCAGTAGTAGAAAACCAAAACAACTGGCCATGAGAAGTTCGAAGACAGCAAATCTAAGCATAAATGTTTTCCCTCTTGAAAACACATACAAGCAAACACATCTTGGAGCCATACAAATGCCAAATGCTCGTAACAATGACGCAATAGAAGCCAGAATGGGATCATTTACAAGAGCATCATATTCACTACTGGGAATCCAGTGCATGGGTTAAACTGTTTGAATCCACCAACATCAAACAGCTATGGAACATGTAACTCCTGTTCATATCCACGGACTTGAAGGTTTAGTACTAAAACAGACAGAAATAGACTGGAAAAATTCTATAGATATAATCTGAAAGCAATACAGCACTGACCAACTGAATCTGTAAATTCAGCAGTATACATACTATTGGGAGTGTTACCATTTGAACGTGAACTCCGCAATAGAATTCTGATTGCCGTACAATTGTTGAGAAGAGAAGATTGTCTGGAACAAGATGTTCTGGAACTGCAACTATGAAACTGTCATCAACCAGCTGAATCGTAGCCAGCGAGAAAATCATCAAGCAATATAGCATACAGTGTTGCAGAACCCACCATGCAAACTATGATGGGACAACGTTATGTCAACATATATTAATACCTATTGGGACTACCATGAATTATATAAATATAGCTAATTATAAAATTGGTACAGCACACGTGATGTGCCGCACCTGTAGAACACACAAAACTTCAGGGTATAAACCAACCATCAAAGGCAAACTACTTTTGGAGAGATACCATCTGTTCAGCAGCTCAACTAGAAGCTGGAATGCAATAACGAAATGTCCGCTGTGAAATGCAAATCTTCATCTTCTAAGCTGTCCAAAGTTAGAGCATGTTAGAAGCCAACTTTTACAAAGATCAGAACATTGATGCAGTACCAGAATATCACGACTACAGACGATTGCAACAATTTTCTAAAATAGACATGTACACCAGCAGATGATAATACGCAAGCTCCTTTAAAAAGCTGACCTTGTCTCAATAACAATATTAATAATGAAAAAACAACAGACATATTGTAGATATGGGACTGTCTTGTGGGGGTGTCATGACCCCGCTGGACATCTTATATGTACGAGGAGTAAGCCCGAGCACGATTCATGTGTGAATACCAGGTGAGCTAATAGACTATGTCACCATGTATATTAAGATGTACCGAACGTTACTAGCACTGATCATCATCTATACTTAGATGCATTACCCGCATCTTATTATTTGGATATATATTATCAGCAATGGCGCCAGCTAGTGCGCAAGTACCGCTTCGCAGATAGTAAGTCGAGTATGGTTAGCACCAAGTGGGAATCAATCAAAGAGATTAGGTAGGACAAACGGACTCGGTTAGTTACATAGCAATCTATGTTCTCACAGGGCGTGGGACCAGATAAGCCACCGTCTATAGCGTCCTTGTAAGAGGAATGTATGCATCATCAGAAAATGTATACATTATCAGCACTGAATATGTATACGTTATCAGAGTATGTATACATTATCAAATTGGCAAAATGGTTAGCGCCAGACTGGAATCAGATTGGATATGACATACGAACGTAGGGGGTTACAATGGCGGTCTGTGTTCCCATGAAAGCTTGAGTGGATAGGCCGAATAGTAATCAGTCAGGCTGGGAGGAATGGTAACTTGTTTACCGATAACCTTAACATCCTACAAGCAAACGACTGTCGACTAATAGGTAATGCACACAACATGGACATTGTAGCGTCCTGTAGGCGGTAGGTACGCAATCGAAAGTTACGATCAAAAACGTATTAATTGTAGAGGCGTAAGATACACAAATCGGAACTTGCTATCAAACCAGCATCCGTCATTTTGACATGGGAAATATACGAATCGAAACTTGCTATCAAACAAGCATCCGTCATTTCTAGCGTTAGATACACAAATCGGAACTTGCTATCAAACAAGCATCCGTCATTTCTGTCATAGTAAACAGATGGAATTCCAGGGAACAAGAGGGTATAGAAACTGGAATGATATAAAAATGGGGACTTTAACATTTAAGTTTAGTCCGGTCCGCCTCGCACCTCGTACACAATCATTGCTGAATGTATTTTCAGTAGGCAAGAGTTAATTGAATAGCATAGCAGATCAGAGCGACTGAGAGTAATGCTAGTCAGTTAGGAAAACGTTGAAGTGAATTCTTAAATCGTTGTAAGTAGGAAAACTGAATCAAATAAATAAGTTTATTGTAGCTTCTGTTGTGACAGTATAAGTCACTTTAGCTCAAAGTATATTATTGTATAGTTAGAATTAAGAGAATAAAGCCATCACCTTGATACTTTACCTCAAGGCACGAGTTCGTGTTTTCTATAGCGGTTACTCTGGCATCTACGGAAGACCACCATAGCTTACCATTATCTTCGATTAGAATAGTCAGATCAGGCCCGGATACAGACAGAAATATCGTTACCTTCATCTACAAACGAGGCGAGCTTGTATCCATCACTTTCGTCGTCGGTAAGACTGGTTGTCGCAGCAACCACACATACAGGCCTTACCGAAGTCGAAGTGATCACAATTAAATAGAACCAGAAGACATCAGAAATCTTCAGTGGCGAGCCACCGCCAGGATCCAGAGTAACCGAACGCAGTGAGTATGTAGCATATGGCCCAAGCAGACCGGCCGGGCGTAGTAATACTGGAGGACCGAGTACAAGAATTCATAAACGTTGCAAAGTTGTCAGAAAGCACCCGTATCATACGGCATCGCAAGTGTTGCGCGGGTGCTGCCGTGAAGATAACTACAGAGGTAGTTTGCCCCGAGCAACCCCGTTTGCAGAGAGTGATCATAGCTTTACATTACCAGTGAAGATAGCATGGCAACGGGACCCAAGAGAATCGCTGACCCAACTGCCACCCATAGAAGTACCAGTAGCACACCAGCTTCGACTGGAAACCATCGCCGCTATGCAAACGATGGGCATAGCGATGGCGGGGGCCATCGTCGACAGCAGCAACCGTCGGGAGGCCGAGCGGGTATACCGCCGAGAGATCAGGGACACGATATACCGCATTCAGCCCTGCGACGGAGTGGTACCGGAGGAGGTACGAACATTTTTGGACGAAACACGAAGAGCGTGGGTCGCAAACGAGGGGAGACTAGAGGGCATACCAGCCTACGTCATCACCCGAGCGGCACGCGGCCAGCTATCAAGAACCATTGACGGGTTCTTGATAGGCAAAGTCCGAGAAGACGTCACGTTCGACGAGTTCTACGAATACATCACCGTGAACTTCGTATCGGCCAACGAGGGCGAACGCATTAAGTATGATCTAGAGGGCGTACGACAGCGCAGGAACGAGACGGTCATAACCTTCAACTGACGATTCCGGGAGGTGAGCACGCACGCTTACCCAACTGAGAACGCCGACAACCGTCGGACAGTGCTGGGAATATACCTCAAGGGTCTATCTGACCATCGCCTTAGCAAGCGAATCGTACGAAAGAAGGCTACCACCTTGGCCCGAGCGATTGAAATTGCGGAAGAGGAGGCTACGTGTGATGACCTACTCAAGGCGATGAAGATAGAGGATCGCCAAGAAGAAAGTATGGAGGTAAACATGGTCGGTCCCGAGGAGGAAAAAGAGATCTGGGGTGTGGTGCGAACGTTGAAACACCAGATAGCTCAACAAAGTAAAATGATTGAGCAACTCTGTGGCTTGGTCGGTGACCTGCAGTTAAGAGAGCAGAAGCCGGTGGCTGGGGCCGCCCAGCCCACGAAGAAGACAGCCCAGCAGGCAAAGCAACGCGCCCCACCCTCGCCCCGACCAGTCAGAACAGGACGAGACTTGCAGCATATTACCTGCTATAATTGTGGCCGAGTCGGCCATTACAAAAGTGACTGTCATCAAGCGGTACACCTGAGGGAGAACGTCAGTAGACAGGCTGCCCAGCGACCCCGACAACCGCGACGGACGCCGCCGATTACCTGTTCCCAGTGCGGGAGAGGACATGTGGCCCAGCATTGTTTTGGGGAGTACATGAAACGGCAGCCGACCCCTGCTGTAATGGTGAAGTGTTTTGGGTGTGGTCAGAATGGACACTTCATTCGAGATTGCCTGCAAACACAGCATGGCGGAAATCGTACACCATCGAGTCCGTTGAATGGCCGACCTCGACTCGCCGTAAAGAGACGACAAGAAGAAGACGTTGACATGGACATTGATGCGGTGAACGACCAACGAACGACGCCACGGGAGTGTTCGAGAAATGTCAGAATGGACCTGAACAATGCTAGACGCGACCGTGACAAATATGTCGACCGTGATGGGTTCGTGCTGACTGGTGAAGGGACGGATGAGCATGGCCGTTATTCATACAGTGTCGGACAGGACTCATCCTCCCATCAAGACAGTTACGCAGAAATTGTTAGTGGACGAAGGATCCCTTCATTAAACAAGGACGGAGGAGACCGTTGGTAAGCATACCGACCGAGCGGTTTCTAATCCGTATAAAACGGTCCATCAGATCAGGGTAAGTACCTGCATGCCTTAGTGGATACTGGTGCTAGCACATCCTTGATTCGCAAGGATATATGGCATAGCATGTTGAATGCTAGGCCATTAAAAAGGGCGAAGAAGCTCTTGGCAGTAAATGGTTCCCCAATAAAACTTTTGGGGGAGACCCAGGTAAAATTCAGTAACGCCCGTCCTATTCCGAGTACGGTAGTAGCAAGAATGAGGCATGAATGTTTGCTTGGGGCGGACGCTTTGCATTTGGGAAATGCAAAGATTGACTATCAGGCCAAAGTAGTAGTATGGTTTGGCGAGGTATATCCCTTTGAATATCCCTATAGGGAACAGACGAATTATGTGTATGGGAGTTGTAAAGAAACGACCGGATATAAAGCTATCGACAAAGTGCTTGAGGACTTTGCGGATAACTTTGATACAGCTCGTCCAAACACTTTAGGATTGGTCCCCAAAGTGAAGTGTACGGTACCAACAGGAGATGCGTTTCCTATAAGGCAGAAAGCCTACCATCTACCACTTGCCAAGCAGTATATAGTCAAGAATCAGGTAGCTGAAATGCTGGCAGCGGCCATCATAAGACCGTCATCGTCACCCTGGGCGTCGCCCATTACGTTAGTGCCCAAGAAGGGCGGGGACACGAGATTTTGTGTTGACTACAGGAAGTTGAATTCTATATGTCGCAAAGACAGTTATCCATTACCGAATATAACTGATATTTTTGACTCGATGCACGGCGCAACGATGTTTTCGACTATGGACTTGAAGTCTGGCTATTGGCAGATACCGATGGACAGCCAAGACATAGAGAAAACAGCGTTCGTTTGTAGTGAAGGTTTGTTCGACTTTGTTCGGATGCCTTTTGGTTTTTGCAACTCAGGTGCCGTATTTCAGAGGGCAATGAACGATATTTTCCGAGAATTCGTGGGAAAATATTTGCATGTTTTTGTTGATGATGTAGTCGTATATTCGAGAAATCCGGCTGAGCATGCACAGCATTTGCGTAAGGTTATGCGAAGGATTCAGGAATACAATTTGCAGGTTAAGAAAAAGAAATTCGAGATTGCCCGTGGGTCTGTGGACTTGTTAGGATATCGCATTTCTGCACAAGGAGTGGCTCCTCAGGTACAAAAGGTCAAGGTCATAAGGGAAATGTCACCGCCCCGCGACGTGGGAGAGGTGAGAAGTTTCCTGGGCGCTACAGGTTATTACCGCACTTGTGTGCAAGGCTACGCCGAAATTGCTACGCCTTTGATAGAATTGACTAAGAAATATAAACGTTTTGAATGGGGTAAGGAAGAACAGCAAGCGTTTAAGAAATTACAAAACTTGCTGTGTAGTGAGACGGTTCTCGCCTATCCGAATTTAAATGCTCTGTATAAGCTTTATACCGATGCGTCCAGCTATGCAATAGGTGCGATATTGGTACAGGTAGATGATAAGGGTATAGAACGAGTGATACAGTACGTAAGCTCGACCCTGAAGGACAGTCAGCTAAACTGGCCCATAATAGAAAAGGAAGCTTATGCTGTGATATATGCATTAAAGAAGCTTAGACCTTATCTATTTGGCGCGCAGTTCACCGTGTATACTGACCACAAACCCCTAAAGAGTTTGTTTGTGGGAGAAGTTAAGAACACGAAAGTGCAGCGCTGGGCGGTACTGATTGCCGAGTATGGATGTAAGATTGAATACATCCAAGGCTCGAAGAATATTCGAGCGGACATGTTGTCCAGGTTGCGTCGTCCAGTGGAGATCGCCACCTTAGACACAGGCGATTTTGTCATACCGGATGTAGACGAGGGTGCATTGCCGCATGTCCCTCTCGAGGTATTCGACATTCCCTACGATGAGTTGTGTGCCGAGCAGACCAGGGAATACCCGGCGTTGTTCCAGAACACCCCGGAGGAGTATATGGTCAAGAACGGTATTTTATATTCATTAATTACACCTTCAGCGTTGGACGCTGAGTACCCCCGAACAGTCTTACCTACCCTGTTCCGTGAGAAAGTGCTCCGGAAAGCTCATGAACGAGCTGGTCACCAAGGTCTGAAAAAGACCATTGGTATGGTAAGAGACTCGTTTGTGTGGACGTCTTTGAGGAAAGACGTGCTACATATGCTAGAGACATGTACGACGTGCCAGGTCAACCGACCTGTCACTACGCAACCGTGGTACAGTGAAATACCCATGGCCAATTATCCGAGTCAGATAGTCGGCATGGATTTGATAGGTCGACTGTTGGAGTCGAGTAAAGGTAATGTGTATATCATGACGATGATCGATCACTGTTCTGCGTGGGCTGAGGCATATCCGATTCCGGCCAAGACGTCTCAAAATGTTGAAGACAAGTTCTTCAACGAGTACGTCGCTCATCATGGTGTCCCTGAGGTCGTGATAACGGATCAAGGGAAGGAATTGTGTTCCAAATCGCTAGAAGAGCGGTTTAGAGAACATGGGATCGACCACAGAAGATCGAGCCCCTACCACCCACAAACCAATGGGCGTATCGAGAGGTTCAATCGGACCCTTAAGGACTTAATCCAGAAAGGGGTTAACAATGCTTCTCGTACGTGGGAGGATGAATTGGGTGCGGCGTTAACCGCATATCGCAGTACTCATCATTCCACGACAGGATATACGCCATTTTATCTGACATACGGTCGACGGGCGAGACTGCCGTTTGCTATTCCAGTAGATGCGTCGCAGGATCTGGGTGAAAGACTGACCTGTCTTAACAATGCCCTACTGCGCGCTCGTATGGAAACGGCTAGGTCTCGTGAGGTCCATCGTGAGCAGATTGACAAGCGTGCAAACGCTGGTGAATTCAAGGTGGGTGATTCGGTGGTCGTAAAGGCGGAGGAACGCATGAAATTGACCTCTCACAGTGACCCCGAATATGAGATCTTTAAGATCAATGGGCCAGTGGCTCACGTCAGAGGTCTGGGAAGGTGCGCGTACTGAATATATCTAAGTTATGCGTAGTCGACTCAGAAATGTGCTGGGACAAGGTACGGGCACGCCCTGTTCGTAACCCTGCAAAAGGTATGAAAGATAGCCATCATCCAAGGGAGATGATGCTCCCAAGGTCCGAAGATGGGCCAGAATCCGACCCTAAGGCAACCCTTGGTAAGAGAACTCGTAGGAAGCGACCAGCTTCTGATAATGAGCCAGCGGTGAGCAAGAGGGGTAGGATGGTTGATAATAACATCAGTCAACCTGGTACGAGTGAGACTCGAAACCATGAGTCACCGATGGAAACTCATGTGACTCCTCCATCAGTGGTGATGGACGGCTCGGAGGAGGTACCCGAGAGTGTGCCGGAACCAATGGAAACGCTGCCAACGCCTCGTTACTTTATGCGCAAGCGCAGTCATGTGCCGGAAGTCGAGTGTGACAGCAAGCGGCTCAGGATTGGTGCGTTCGGCCGCGCCCTGTACGATGACTTCATTAGTCGTATAGAGGCAGTTATAAGGCGATGTAACCGCCGCTAATTATCCTTCTATCTATAAATTGTACCAGTAAGCATCATTGCGCGTGAAATCATGCATATTTTACGATTAGGTATAGTGATAGCTCTAGTGAGTTTAGTAAATGGATTATGTAAAACATCTAGTGTACATAGATTACCGAACGGGGTAATGATAACTGAACCCGAGGATATATCCGTTATCCGAGCTGAATGGACTGTAGTGGTGTCTATCGACCACCCTTATTTACCTGACCAATTTCTTAAACGGTTAGCGCAGTTTCGTGTTCTTATTGCGAACATCGGTCGAAAAACTGCGTTGAGCTATCAAGACATTTTCGGTTTACAACATCGTGTTAACAATATTAAGAAGATCGCGGTTAGGACACAACAAACTATGGTGAGCAGGGATAGTATACGACGCAAACGTGGCTTATTTGACTTTGTCGGGGACATAGCCTCGTCCCTATTCGGTACCGCTACCTCTAGTGATATAGATACAATTAAAGAGGTAGTCAAAGTCACTATGAAGAACGTGAATCGTTTGGTACATTTCTCCAACAAACAGGCGTCCCATGTGAAACTGGCATTCGTAGGGATCAACACCAACGTTGACCGTATCAACGAAATTACCGCTGGCCTAGTGGAATTAACTAGAAACGTGAGCGATAGATTTAAGGTGCACGCCGCCCGACAAGCCGACTTATACGCATTAGTGCGGCTTGGACACATCGTTGACTCTGCGAAAGTGTGGTGTATAGCTACCAGAAGGCAGCAGCACAGTTTCATAGACAAACGGCATCCCTAGAGTTAGGTAGACTAACGGAAGAATTATTCAGTCTCACTGACATCAATTCCGTGGCCAAACAAGTTAGTATAGGAAATCGACTGATACGTCCATATCAGTGGTACTACCGCAACGTGGTCGTGTATCCATTATGGAAAGACGACTCACGACTCCATTACGTAGCGACATTACCGCTAATCGACGGGGGCGAATATATCGAATACGGGTTGCATGCATGGCCGGAGCCGCTGATTGCGAGGGGATACTACATGCAAGTACTGATCGCGCGGACCAGCATCGGTCTTGACACCAAGACTGGGTGGTACTTCGCGCCATCCGAATGTCGTAGGGAGGAGCCCCGGGTGTGTCATGGTCCACTACGGGTCGACAAGACCCACGTTCCATGCATTGTAAGCCTGTTAACCAATACGACCGACAGTGCTCTCCGAATCAAATGAAACAGCTAGCAAATTATTTGCCAATAAGAAAATAGGCGTTGTGTTGCAAACGTTCGGTGAAACAATGGATATACACTGCGACGGACGACTGACCGACCGGTGTGTGGTGAGTAATGGAGTGTATGCACTAATGTCTGGCGAATGTGGTTATAGCGGGAAGGGCTGACGATTCGAGCCTGTTGCGTCTTACAGTCGGACGTACGCTCGGGTTAGCCTGGCCATTGAGATGCCCCATTTGGATGTGACCGGAGTTCTTAACCAGTCCATGATTGTGAATCATTTGAAAATGCAACCATGGAACCATTTACTAAAATCTAAGTATGTGCCGCTAGCGCCATTATCCGCGATCGACCCAGTGATGGTCGATGGCATAGGGGTACGCTCTTTTGTGTCGTATTCGGCTGGCTCCTTCATCGTTGTGCTTATTATAGTGATTATATTATATAAATGTGGCGTATTGTCACGCATGTGGTCTTGGATAAGTTGCAAGCCACGTGCGGCCCATAGCAGTGATAACAATCATGCCAATATTCGTATCTGTGTGCCACCGGTTCAGGCCCAGCAGCCCCGAAGACCTGCAGCACTACTGGAGCCGCTGAGTATGGTAGCCGGGTCGTCGCCTAACGCTACTACATGGACTGAGATCGACCCAACGGCTACCGACTGGATTGAGATGGCAGAATACGTTAACATTGACAATCCTAACACAAACAGGGACTATATAGAGATATCATCAACGTGACGTTTTGGTGTGAACTTTATATGTTGTTACTGGAACACTATTTGGTGATTATTTTATTACTTGATATAGGAACTATTGTATGACCAGTAATGATTATTTGCACTGTAGGATTAAGGTTATTATGTACTGACTTCATTGTATTTACTATATATATGGTTATATTGTTAATTGCTGCACCTTGAATTACAAGGGCATTAATGATGCTATTAATGTGTTTCCGGGGATGGTCAATTGCGCATGATATTCCATTATCCGGACAAGTTTGCATTTTGTATAGAATTATGCTGTTTTCCTATGTTTCCGGGGACGGTCAATTACACAGGATATTCCGTTACCCGGACATGTTTAGTTAACATTGTTGGATTTAAGATATGATGTAGTCGGATGTGTGGCATAGTCTGGAGGTGTCTGGTATGACCTGTTTAGGTTGTTGATGGTGCACAACGACGAGTTAATTATCACTCTCTGTAGGCCTTCAGAGACGGCTAATTAACTTCGGTTGAGGGGCATGTGTAGATATGGGACTGTCTTGTGGGGAGGTCATGACCCCGCTGGACATCTTATATGTACGAGGAGTAAGCCCGAGCACGATTCATGTGTGAATACCAGGTGAGCTAATAGACTATGTCACCATGTATATTAAGATGTACAGAACGTTACTAGCACTGATCATCATCTATACTTAGATGCATTACCCGCATCTTATTATTTGGATATATATTATCAGCAATGGCGCCAGCTAGTAGTCGAGTATGGTTAGCACCAAGTGGGAATCAATCAAAGAGATTAGGTATGACAAACGGACTCGGTTAGTTACATAGCAATCTATGTTCTCACAGGGCGTGGGACCAGATAAGCCACCGTCTATAGCGTCCTTGTAAGAGGAATGTATGCATCATCAGAAAATGTATACATTATCAGCACTGGATATGTATACATTATCAGAGTATGTATACATTATCAAATTGGCAAAATGGTTAGCGCCAGACTGGAATCAGATTAGATATGACATACGAACGTAGGGGGTTACAATGGCGGTCTGTGTTCCCATGAAAGCTTGAGAGGATAGGCCGAATAGTAATCAGTCAGGCTGGGAGGAATGGTAACTTGTTTACCGATAACCGTAACATCCTACAAGCAAACGACTGTCGACTAATAGGTAATGCACACAACATGGATATTGTAGCGTCCTGTAGGCGGTAGGTACGCAATCGAAAGTTACGATCAAAAACGTATTAATTGTAGAGGCGTAGGATACACAAATCGGAACTTGCTATCAAACCAGCATCCGTCATTTTGACATGGGAAATATACGAATCGAAACTTGCTATCAAACAAGCATCCGTCATTTCTAGCGTTAGATACACAAATCGGAACTTGCTATCAAACAAGCATCTGTCGTTTCCCATTGCTGGCTGAGCACTCTGCTGTTGGTGAATGGAGATCTCCTAACAAGGCGTACTAGGGCTCGATCATCACGGGCAGTAGTCTTCTTCGGTCTTCCAGATCTAGGCCTGTCCTTCACCTCGTTAGTTTGCCCATGTTTTGCAATCAAACGACTGATTACAGTATGGTTAATGTTCAGCTGTCTGCCAATCTCTCTGCATGACATACCAGTGGTATGCATGCCTATGATTTGCCATTTCACACGATCACTTAACCTTCGTCTTGCCATAGCGGTTCACAATCAAGAGCTAATTCTCTCTGTACAAATAAACCACGGTCATGAACACAAAATTCCTAATCTTGTCGCCTAAATCTGTATGTAATGTTCTACACCTCAAACTGGACTTTTACATAACTGAACATGTGTGCTGTTTCCCGCCACGCACGGACATCAAGCGGCGTGAAGTCATGCATGCATGTGCATTTCGTACTTGGAATTATGTCAGCTAACGCGGGGACAAAAAGTATGGCAGCCTAGTTGTACCATCATGTTTCTACGTTCTATTGTTTTTGCTGGTGCTTAACTTTTGCACAGGTGTATATATATATATATATATATATATATATATATATATATATATATATATATATATATATATATATATATATATATATATATATATATATATATATATATATATATATATATAATGTCTCAAATCTTCAACCAAACCACCTTATAATAGCTGATTTTAATAATAGTGAAATAAACTGGGAAGATGACACCACTTTCAGAGGAGATCAAAAACAAAATGTCAAGGATCTCATATTTAGAAACGAAGAAAACATTGTGAATGAACTATCTACGAGTGCACCAATTGGAAGGAGCTACATCATCGTGCTATGTAAATACATCACCAAGCAAATGACATGCATAGGGGTAATTATGTCAATATGTATAAAGATGCAATGTCTATAGACTGGGAGTCAAAGTTATCTGGTGTAATGTATATAGACTGGGCATCAAAGTTAACTGGGAACATAGAACATGTTTGGTCTGAGATAATGGTAGCAATTAAATGATTAATTGATGAACACATGCGCGTAGCCAGCATGGGCAATGGGGAGGCTCTTATTTTTGGAAAGTAGCATTCATATGGGGAGGGCCTGGGAGGCGTTTACCCGCACAGACTGCTTCTAGTCATTTTGCTTACATTGTACCAGTACGGTTGTTCATGGTTTAAAGAGATTAAACAATTCAATTTTACTTTGATATTTACTACAATGTTCTACAGTGTGGGGGTTGGTGGGATAGGGTGGTGTGGTTGTGGATACATGAACACTTTTGTGGGACGTACTTGTGTTATTATACATGTACATCACAGGTATCCCGCATGATCTGCTATGTTTGTGACTGCCTCCATGACTGCAAAGAGTGATGAATTTCAACAGTTCTAGTTTTGGCCTTAGAATGGGCGTGCCATCCAATGGCATTGTCTCTCAATCCGCAATCATATAGCTACCTAACATACCACATGTAGTTGAACTTCGACAACTGTCTTTCTGTTTCTCACCTCCACCCTGCCCCAACCCCACCATGGGACGTGAGCTTAATGTAAATGTTGTCTTGCAGTCCGCAATCATATGGGTAACTTACATACCAAATTTGACAGAATTTTATCCAACAGTTTTGGAGGAGATATCAAGACAGATAGATGGAAAGATAGACAGACAGCTGGAGCGCAAGACAGGCAGGCGGTGGACGAAGGTGATTGCATTATCGCCTCCATTTTTTTGCAAAACGTGGGACTAATTAATTATTTAAGCATCAAATGGCATCCAATTCAGAACATTTTCCAAGGGTGATCAGTTTGTGGAAAAAAAAGGTACAGAGACTTCCTGCTCCAGAATACACTCCATAGCCATGTTATTGTTGCGTTCACCTACATGACTATCTTACGCAATGATACATATTTTTTTTATGAAGCTAGTAGTTGAGAGCAGTTCTACATAGGAGCCATAAGTTTTGGTGTGCAGCTATGTGGCATTGGGCCAGAAGGCAGTCCTTTTCTGAGCATAAAGTGGACAGTGTTGCAATACGTGTTATGTGGTTTCCTCTGGGTTACTGACTTCATAGCCGTGAATTCTACCTTTTAAAGCAACACTCTAAGTAGGAAAATTAATCACTATGCACCAGTGAAATAATTTTCACGTTTTTTAATGTACCATTTTGGGATCCCTACATGAAGAGAAGCATTGACAAAATTGTGATGATCCAACGACGTGCAGAACAAGTTGTCTGTAATGGGACACTAAACTGGCCTACACTCCAAGATCATCGAAAACAAATACCCATCCAGATACTACAGAAGATATTGACAGGAAACAGCTCTCTGCCAAAGGACAAATTCATTACTATGGGACAGACTCTGGCTCACTGCAGAAACAATGTAAAACTATCAGCTTACCACACATCCACAGAATTCCTGAACTCATTTTTTCCGTGGACCATCATTGATTGGACCACCTGTCATGATCGAACTTCACAAGATACTAACAGGCAAATATGACCTAGAGGCAGTGCGGCTAAACATCATGTTAGTCACCAACAGGCCATTCCCTGAAAATCTTCAAAAGGCATTCAAGACAACATCAGCAAGAAACTCGCCAGTAACAGAGTTGTAGACGTTTGGAATTACTTACCAGAAGCAGTTATCAGGGTCAGTACCACCCCAGCATTTCAACGTATTATCTGTGTATGTATCTCTCTGTACGAATACTAGGCAAAATCCTAATGGACATCAGGCCTAGGTGTGGGCCTCATAAACATGGCTAGGTTTCACAGTCTGCAAGATTAAAATTGTCCATTGATCAATTTAAAAACTATGTACACTATTTGCATCGTCTCGTTCGGTCTTAGAATGTCATCTCACGGATATAGGTCTTAAATATCTCTACATCCATGGCAGTGATTGTTTCTTCAGCCAGGTTGTTCCAACATCATAATATATCATTCCAGTAAGTGTGTGAATATAGTATATACATGTATAGATATGCTATTATTGTAATTCATTATCAGTGTACAAAAGAATAACTTGTATCCAGTATATGAGAAGTATTCATACATGCGAAAATAGAGGACTTGGTTTGCTAAATGTATATAGAGAGCTCTCGATTCCTTCAATAGCTGCTAGTCACCCCGGGCAGGCTTGGTGGGTCAGTCTTCCTGGTAGGCGGCACACCGCAGCTCACCTAAGGACTGATTAGGTGTCTTAGTTATAACCGGCACACCACAGCTGATGACCTGATCACCATCACCGTGCCCGTGTCAGACAGGTACTGTCATTTTCTTTTACGTTATTGTAACCTATCATTTAACTAAAGAACTAAAGAATTTTAAAAGATTGTACAAAATAATATGACATATAAGATAGTATCTGTGTAAATAATTATAACTGCAATTATGCAATATCTGTAAATAATGAACGATGCAGTTACTCTAAATTAATTGAATCAATGTAAAAGTAACAGTTAGGACTTGAACAAAATATATCAATGTTTGAAATTCTCATCCTCGTACATGTAGCTAAGGCTCAAGATTCAAGATTCAATATTATTTATTTGCTTCTTGGGTACCAATTTACATATTTTCAATACAGGTTGTCCGCCGAAGGCATTGCCTATAGTGGTGGCAGACTCCTAGGATTAAACATACATATACAATTACACACGCATGCGCATGCATGCACGCACATACACACAGAATGTGAGATACTTGTGAAGATATACTTGTGAAGCTATAATGTTGTAGACGGGTCAAAAGTTTAAAATAACTTACATTCCTATTCCAGATATTCAAGATCATATTATCTATTAAGTATGAAGTAAATAATTTTGAATCTTCAAACGTAGATCGACTGGACAAATACTGAATCTTCATCTGATATTCGTTTTCTCAATGAATATATCAGATTCCGACACTGCTATAAAATATCTATCTAAGTCACACCCACAAATAACTTCTTACCACAATACTACTGTGACTTTGTTGAGCACACCACCACCCCCACCCCACCACCCTGTAAGTAGA
This sequence comes from Chaetoderma sp. LZ-2023a, assembly GCA_034401795.1. Lineage (NCBI taxonomy): Eukaryota > Metazoa > Mollusca > Caudofoveata > Chaetodermatida > Chaetodermatidae > Chaetoderma > Chaetoderma sp. LZ-2023a. The sequence goes on along the minus strand of CM067367.1, from coordinate 15,299,549 downwards.
TGACTCCTTATGTGGCGTTTTGCCTGAAGGGAAAATCTGAGTGACGGAATTTACAGAATAAGAACAAAAACAAGAAAAATTTACTTTCTAAAGGATTTGAATTATAACAGGTGACTACAATAGACCATACTGCTATACTATGATTAGTGTCCATGCATTCCAAGCAAGACAATATATTGCTCACATTCTGAATTTATAACGACGTTATTGTTTAAATTATGAATATAACCAGTTTTCGTATTTAACCCAATCACTCAAATCAACTTAGGCTATATCGTCAATCTCTCCCCTTCTATTGTTCACGCCATACGGAAAAGCCTGGTAGGGGAGAGATTGACGATAATGCTCTCGTGGAGGTGGACAGTGTCGGTGCCGTTATTACAGACTCTGGAAGGCTATTCCAGAGCTTACAATTGCCTGCGCAGTGAAAAGAAGTTCTGATATTAGTCCTTGCGCCTTGTACGAATAGCCACTTGCTTTGCACCCTTGCATGTTCTCTGGTCTTGTGGCTGGACCATTGGGTGAAGTTTTGTGTTTATGTATGTCATTAGTTTGTAGGCCTCTATCATGTCACATCTTTCTCTACGGTAGACCATGGTTGGCATCTTTAGTGACCGTAGTAACGGTAGTTGTTTGTTGTATGGCATATCCTTCAAGGATGGTACAAGTTTAGTGGCTCTTCGTTGTATGCCGTCTGTTGCTTCGATGGACATCCTTTTGTATGGGTGCCATACTACATTGGCATACTCCAGGGTAGCCTCACAAGTGCCTGTACAAGATAAAAAATTTCTGGCATCAAGGTGGATAAATGTCCTTAGACTCCTATAATGCTATTGGTCGCGATTCACAGTGGTCTATTTTCGAAAATGTACATGGGTGATCATCTTCTAATTGCTATAACTACATCAGTTTAAGAGCTATAATGACATGAGACGTGTCAAATGAAAGAAGAAATGATGCTGATTAAGACTATGTAAGAATATTTATTATATGTGGAACCAAACTTGTCTAATTCTTCTGAGTGTTATAGATAACAGGGTGAAATGTGTATAATGTCACTTCTCACTATAGTGCAGCATGCATGAACCTATTTCTTAAAGACTTAGCCGTAATGTATGCATACTGGTATGGTCTTAACGGTTAACTCATGAACATTTCAAAAAGTACCTTTTCAAAGCTAAAATTATATTGTATTTATGTGCTATAATAATTTGAAAATAGGTGGTGCATGATTCTTGAAGATAAATTTCGGGTGTTACATTTTGTTCTAACCTGGTTAATGATGTGAGTCTCAAGATACAAAGAGTGCAACATTACATCTTTATATTTTCTTAAACTATAGTTTATGAGCATTCTAAAAATGTATAGTTTTTAGCTCACCTGGCCTTAGCTACTTGACATATTTCAACCAAATGTGACTAGATGCATTCTATGGTGGTGGCCTCTAGAAAGTCTTCAGAATTTTGATTTATCAATTTTTTGGGTGAAAATCTGAGATTTTATGAAAAATCTACCAAAAATGGTCAAAATGCTACTCCTCCTTAGCTACGTTACATATTTCAACTAAATTTGACTAGATGCATTCTATGGTGGTAGGCTCTAGAATAGCTTTTCAGAATTTTGATTTATAGATTTTTTGGGTGAAAATCTTAGATCTTATGAAAAATCAACCGGAAATGGTCAAAATGCTACTCTTCTTTGGCTGCTTGACATATTTCAACCAAATTTGACTAGATCTATGTCGGTAGACCCGATCTTTTATTCAGAATTTTGATTGATCAATTTTTTTGTTTGAAAATCTTAGATTTTATGAAAAATTTACCGGAAATTGTCAAAACGCATATCATCCTTAACCGCTTCATGGATTTCCAACTAATTTTTTTGGAATAACTATAATGGTAGGCTCCAGAACTTCCATTCACAATTCTGATTGGTCAATTTTCCAGTCGCCTGCTTGTTTAATGTAAAGAAACATGTATCTTTAAATGCAAATGTTTCAAATGCTAATGGTCCAGGTGAGCGTCACAGGGCACTTGGGCTTCTTGTTATATATACTTTCTCAACTTGATGTGAAATTTTATCACATTTGTGAAACTACTCCCTTAACCGGAGGCTAAGGTTACAGTATTACATGCTCTTGTTTATTTGAGTCCCGACAATTATCAAATACAATTTTACTTTGCGTTATACGGAATAAGAGGTTGTACAATGTTGCTTAATTTTAATTCTACTCTTAGTTTAGTCTTAGGTTTGCTTCAAATAGTATCACATTGTAGATATCGGATCGTCTTATGGGAAGTCATGACCCCGTTAGACGTCTTATATTTGCGAGTAAGACCTCAGTGAAATTTATGTTTGAAAATACCAGGTGAGCTAAGGACTGAATAAGCATCATAGTAGTTAGGTATAGATAGGAAGATGCACTGGATGACTTCAGCCAGTGCTGATGCTAGGATACAGTTTCGCGGAAATAGAATAGGTTCCGCAGAAATAGAATAGAAACTGGATTGGAACTGTAGCAGTAAATTCATCACAATAAGTAGAAGTTGGAATAAATTGAAATAGGACCGACGGTTCTGGGTTGATGATATCTGTCAATAGTTGAAGATAAAAGTTGTTGCTGTGGGATCGGCACACACTTTTATAATATTCAGCAGTCGTTTAGGCCAATAGTTTAGCAAATAATAGGGTGATAAGAATAGATAAGAATCGATGGGAATCGAGAGAGATGATAGTGAATTATAAGAAACAGACGGACATGTAGTTGTTGACGGTCGGCATTCCGACTCCCTTAAGCAAGTACAACAACACCAGCTGGCAATGAGATCATACAGCTCATGTGCTTATTAACGTTCGCTTCCTACAGGCTTATCCATGATAGGCAAGGGACAGGACAGAGGCATTGTAGCGTCCTGTAGGAATTAATAACACAACCGAAATTTGTATATCAACTATATGTCAATCAAAGAAAGGCATGCTACAACAACACATACCGTAATGTTGTTAGTTAGCTGACTGATCGCATCAAAGCAGAACCAGCCAACACCGCTTTGACCCTGTTTTGTAGTATCTCCTGAGAAGAGAAGCCCAGAGTTTGATTAGTCAGGATGACGTCATAATCAATGAGCATCGAATCAAACTCTGTGGCAGAGAAACCACAGGAACGAAGTTTCAAAGTTAAATCGAGAGATAGGCGAACAGGGATTGGTCAGGACGACCAACGAGAATAGGTACAATCTTCTAGGAAGGGATAAGCAGATGTTGATTGGAAGCAAGAAGGATGCGGGCCAATCAAACTGTGGTTATACCTACCTAGAAGGATGAAAGGAACAGAAACTATGTATTGCGATATATATAGATCTATATATCGTAATATGTATAGAACTTAGGAAAATGTGAATAGTATATAATAGGCACTTTGTCTATTGAATCTTTAATCTTCACCATCAGTGATTCCGTAACAGTCGTGTTCCGTGAATAGTCGAGTAGCAATAGATAGTCGAATAGCACACCAACGCAGGTTGGGAGTAATTCGTCTGAGTTCGAGATAGGATCGAATAAGAGTTAGCACGAAATAAGTTAATTAAAGTAAATCATCTCATATTTGTAGAAAGTACCATTTATATTACGACAGTAAAAGTCGTCTTTGTTATATCAGTATTAGTGTAGCGAATAAATAATCAATTAGTTAACCAAGCATAGATCATAGTTGAGTTTGTGAATTATACTCCAGAAGCAAGGAACAAACCCCTTGCCGTACCTGAGCATCTTCGTGAGAGTCAGATAGGCCCAGATTACTAAATAAATATCTTCATCACCATCAGAAGAGGCGAGCCTAGTAATCGTATCGCTGGTACTCGGAGGAGATAAGTTGTCGCAGCAACCTATCATCATAAGTCTTCTCCGTGTAGCGGTGATAATCAAATTCGAACAAGGAGATAAACCGAAAATCTTCAACATGTTGGTTTGCTTACAATTATTTGTTGTCTGCGCATGCCCAGCCCAACAGCCGCCAGCTGCAGTGTACCACCTACAACTGCTAGAGACTGGTTTAACACTAACCTTCGAATTTATTCAAGAAAATTTCAATTTTCTAATAGAAAATGTCCATTTGCAGACAAAGAGAAGACTATTTTTGGAAATTTTCCACTGGAATGACTAAAAATAGTCTTCTCTTGGTCTGCAAATGGACATTTCTCAAGACCACTGCAGAAGCCATTTTTGGTTGAAATGAGTTTTCAAGGATTACAATGTGAGAGTCAGCTGCGGTGTACAGCCTATGCGTCAAACCAGTTTGTGCACCCATTATACGTTATTTGCATCTGTGAATCTGTTCTTTCTATTGTAGCCATGTTGTTATTCATGTGTGGCTGTAGAACAGCGGGGCTGATGTGCATGAAGACATACAGACCATTCTCAGTCCATCAGGCAGTATTTGTGACACTATCAACTACCAGATATGCGCCAGTTGTAAGTATAATATATTAGTTGTCATGCATGCAATGTAAATAGTTATAACCTGATTATGCTCACTGATTTAACCTTTCAACCATTTAATCATCAAAATTTGCCGAGAACATTAAGATTTTAACTTATTGAATGTTTATTTGCTGGCCAAGAAAAGATAATTTTTGAAAATTTACCCCTGGAATGACCTACTCAGTAACCGAGCCAGTCATTCTAGTGGTAAATTTTATAAAATAGTCTTCTCTTGCCATCCAAATGGACATTCAATATGAAAATATTTTGCTATTCTTGACCAAATTTAGTTACTAAAGGGGTAAAGAGCCAGTCATTCCAGTGTTAAAATTTCTAAAATAGTCGTCTCTGTGTCTGCAATGGAGGAATCTAGTTTTAGGTATGCCCCGCCCATCTCTAGCTAAGCTCCATGCGCACCTCACTGGTGTTGGGATTGATCTATCCATGAACTGCCTGACTGTCAATTTCCAGAAAACTATACAGGTAAGCTGTTGAGTATTTTGAAACTAATTTGATTGGGTGATGTTGCTGCCTATGGCAGCAACAGCGCCCAGTCAAATTAGTTTCAAAATATTCAACATATCATTATTAAATAACAAAGCCATACAATTCGTACAACATGTCGGACTACATTGTATTAAGCGTTTGATGGCCTAAATCGAGTCATTCATGCTATAATTGATTGTGACATCATCTGACATGTCACGTAGTTGATTATGATGTCGTATGATGGATGGATAAGCTAGAAAGGTCCATTGGACATGCCTCAGGTGCTCTCAAAAGGCCAGAAAGGTGTACTATAAATAATGCTAAACTTTGTCAAGAAAATTGATATTTGTAATTCTTGCATACATAGCAAATGTTTGTTTGTAGACCAGAAGTATTTTTTGAAAATTTATCATTGAAATGGTTTTCGAGCCAGGCATATCAGCTGTAAATTTTAGGGAATCGTTTTCTTGGACCGCAAATGGACATTTCTCAGCATTTGATATACGGCCCTTTTTGGCTGGATTCACTATTAACACTTTAACCCTCCAGCTGGTCAAAAGTGGCTTCTACTGAAATATCCATTGGCTGTGACCAAGAGAAAACTATTTTTGAAAATTTATCACTGGAATGACTGGCTCGATAACTGAGCCAGTCATTCCATTGATAAATTCTCAAAAATAATATCATGGTCTCCCAATGGACATGGATTACTATGGGAAAAGTAAATTTTTTTAAAAGAAACTCGAGGTTAAAGGTGACATGATAACAGCATGTCTTGCCTGTGAGGCAGAAAGTGAGATATACGGACTACTTTTCCCGACTGCTTAACCGTCTGACCAGCTTTCCTAGAGCAGAAACAACAAATCCCTTTTGATATAGTAAGGAATCATCTGTGGAAGTCAAGCATCATGTTACGGTCCCTTTTCCACTCAAGCCGGTCAAAACCAGCTTCTGCAGTGTTCCTAAAAAATGTCCATTTGCAGACCAAGAGATGAATATATTTACCACTGGAATGACTTGCTCAATAACCGAGTCAGTAGTGACAAATTTTCAAAAATTGTCTTCTCTTGGTTGGCAAATAGAGATTTGCTATGAGAAAATTAAAATTTTCTTGAACAAATTCGAGATTTAAAATGGTCAGTGAAATTGAATAATGGAATGTGGCATCTGATTACAACAATAGCTAAAGTTGTTTGTATTTTGTTACAGATATCTCGGGAACTGTTGACGCAGCGAGTTGCTAATGGCATCCCTCTTACTGCCAGTGCGGGAGGCATTCTCAGACAGTTTAATCGAACAAAGCTGATTATGTCCCGAGAAACTGAGTTATTTGTACCGAAGTATAAAAAAGATAAAGTACCAGAAAATTATGAACTCATTATGCAGCGTGGTATGAGACGGTATTATTTCTGGTGCCAGATGTTCACATATATCTTTATCTTTCCAACAATTTTGTACTGCGGGTATCTGATCGGTGTTACTTTGCCCGATGTCTGGAACGGTAAAGTTTATGATCTCGATCATCCGATATTTATGTCAAGTGTTGCCTTTGTTTTTAGCATAGCATTAGTGTCACTTACGAGTTATATATGTCGACGAAGTATTACACGTATGTACTATAATTCTGATAAGAAGACCTTTATAGCGATCACACAGAACTCAATGATGGTTCCACAGAAGGTTAGCTTTCGCTTGCATGATTGTAAGCGAATAATTATGAAGCAAAACAACTACGACATTAAGGCTATGAAAGGAAATGTGAGAATCAAAGGTCGGCCATTTTTGCTTAATGTATTTGACTTTAAAGTGATGCGGTACTACAACTGGATTCTGGGATACGAGGAAGATAAACCCCATCGAAAGATTGAGGACATAGAGATTTATAATCCGATTGTCAGAAAGAAAAGTTAAAATTACCCTGAACATGATATAACATGTCGGTATGATATAACAGTGTATATTGTCCTGGTTTTTGTCTTGGTTGCGAAGTAGAAATGATACATGCAGCCTCACTGCTGATGGCAGCAGCAGCGCCAAAGTTAAAGCCGAGTTGCCATGCTAAAAGAAGCAGTGTTTTACTTCTACCAGTAGCATAGTGCTATCAATAAATTTCGTTCTCCTTCGATCAATACTCACCATTCTGTTACTACTGATATACAGCTGGCCCTGACAGCGGCTCTAGGATTATAGACTTAGAAAGCTTTACCGACTCCTGGGAACCGGGTACTCGGCTCCCAACTGCCGAGTACCCGTTTACCATAGAGCTCATTCTTGTTTGCATAGCAACAAGAGCAATACATGCTTTTTGCATTAAGGATTTTAGTGTTTTAAATAATCTAAGTCTTTAATCGGTGATAGTTTGTGTGTTCTGAAAGGATTAACTAAGGACTATGGAGAATACCGCCCAAGACAACCAGGTTGTATTGTTCTTTATTATCCATAGTTAAAAGACTTAGGTCTCTAAATTTCGTTGTGTCGCATGTTCCAATTTCTGACCCATAGAATCTGGGACGTGTGCTAACAACGATATATGCCAGACGATCGCCTTCTTTAACCCCAACAGGCGATCGGCAGATATGAAAATAGGTGTTTGCTACGGTATTTGTAACACGAATATCGGCTGACGTCGTTCTCCGTAGAATCCGAGCGGGTGACGTCACACCCGGTCGCTCGGATGTTTATGTGAAGAAAAAATTTTTTTTCATTAATTCGCGCATCTTATTCTGGGTGCTGCGTACTAAAAATGGTACCGGAAACTTTAGAATGATCAAGTTTACGTGCGATCACGATCGGTTTGCAATGATCGGTGGTTTCAAAATTCTTGAGTAGATGCGTGGTCTGCGGTTTTACCGTGTGAGACAGCAGTTTGTTATACATTTTGTTGTTTTCTTCACATATCGTGCTGCTTTCGTTAGGAGTATAATTTATATTGATTAGTAAATATACCCTGAATGCTATGCGATATGATTCCTGGAGCCGTTACACATCCTGGAGGATCTATTATGGGTGTGTTTAATGCCCGCCTCGTTCTTGTCGTCATAGTCAATGCGATCGTTGTTGTAACGTGGCGGGGTGGGGTGCGGGAGGGTTACAGTTAATTTATGAGTCAAATTATTTGAAAATTAATTGTCTGCCTTCCATCCGGGTCTCGTTCCGCTTGTTTATTGTAGGTTTGTGCTTATGTTATAGGCCAAGCCAGCCCCGCCATCATGTGACGAATGCCATAAGTTTGTCCGTGTCGTGTTCAAGGACCATGTCTGTTTTAGGTGTTCCCTGTGTAATATTGATCATAGGTGTAATGTTTGTGCAGTGTGGTCCGTTGAGATGATGGTTAAGTTCCTTGCCAGAAGGACTTGGCTGGGTCTGACGCGGGGTCAGGCGGTCCGAGAGTAAATCGTGGAGCGCCCAGTTCGGCCGGTGCGGGTGCTCCACGTCCCCAGCTGGAGGTGGCGGAGATGGCACCGCCGGCGTGGTTTGGTCCGGCTGTGCAGGGTTTTTCTGCATAGCGTTCTGCCCACGCTGGTGTCGTCCCTGCTACCAAAGGTTGGGGGGCAGTTTCTCCCCATGCCTGGTACGGATCCTGTCCTCGGACAGGATTCTGGACTGGTTACCGAGGGGGCCGTCTCGTACTGCCCCCTGGCAGTCCCGTCTGGCTTCGGCCAGACGGGTTTCTATTTCTCTGTGGCCACCTCCGGGTGGTCCAGTAGCGGTGGCCGGTCCGTCAGGTGTGGGAGCCATCCGCCAGGACGGTTCCACGGTTGACTCGTCTAGTGACGACTCTTCGGAGTCTGAAGACGAGGAGGCCGAGGAGGAGAGGTTGCTGCGGCCCGTGAAGCCGCAGGTGGAGAATATGGAGGTTGATTCCGTCCTAGACGGAACCGGCCTCCATTTGCTGGTTTGGCGCAAGCCAGGTCAGCGACTCCGCCTGTGGCTGAGGCAAATCCGTTACCGTGCACCGGTTCCGTGCGGCTTGGTTTGGCACCAGCCATCACGGGAACGGGTGTGCCGGGCCGGGCGTGGTACTCACCTATCTCGCCTGGTCCGGAAGTCGGACGTGGGGTGCCGTTGGCGCCCGTGTCCGGCTATGGTTCCGCGACTGCTACGGGTCCGTACGGTTTTCCGTGCGGACCTACCCCATGGACCGGAGTGTTTCATGGGGTGGCGGCAGAACCGTGTGGTACCGGAGTGCCTGGCGTGTCAGCCGTGGCTCCTTGCTGGGAGGCTGTGGCTGGCAGACCCGTGAGCACGTCAACGGGTGACGTGTTTGCGGGGGTGTCTTCATCGGAGGTAGATTGGTCAGATGCTCTGGCGTGGCTAGCCAGGGTTGACCCGTCTGTGGTTTCGGCCACGGCCGATGAAGATGCGCCCCGTCCGTCGGTTGCGTCGATCAGGACGGGGATTTTGCCCGCGGCCCGGATCCAGTCAGTGGGACTGGATCCACGGTTCATAGAATGGTTGGATGCTATTTATGGCAAACAACTGATGACCAAGGGTCAGCTCCCTGCGGCCTCCAGGGAGGTGCGGGCAAGATGTCGTATTCCGCGGGGGGAATACGACAGGTATGGTGTAGTCCCGTCGGTCACGGAGGATGACCGATGGGTACTGGGCGTCCAGAGTGCCGTGGCGGGTCACCCCAGTCCGGCACTTGTGGACAAGTCTCAGGTACACCAGGAAGAAGTCCTGTCCCTATGCGATGAGGGTGTGAGGGCAGCGATGAGCGCTGTCAACCACTCTTATCGTCTCCTTCAGTCGGTGTGGGCTGAAGCGGGGCAGGCCACCCTGTGCCACCTGTGGCGCTTTCATGTGTCAATGACGGCCTGGTGCTGTCGATAGATGCATTGGCAAGGGTGCAAGCGCGTGTGACGAAATCCAGGAGGCAAATGGTCATTGACCATATGCGTCCGGCTACGGCAGTCAGGGAGCGTCTTCTTGGGACGCCCCTGACAGGGCCTAGCATCTTCGGTGGCCAAGCGCGGGCCATCTTAGAGGATACCGCCAGTATCGCGTAGAATCGGTTAGCGGTAAACCTACAGCTAGAGCTAGTGCGGCAAGCGCACGCACTAGGGCCTGTGGGGAAACCGCTAACGGGACAACCTTCAAAGGAGCAGAAGAAGCATAAAAGGGCAAGGCGAAAGCTAGGCCTGTTGCGACTTCTGCTTCAGCTGGGTTTTCAGAGCTGCCACCGGCGAAGAAGCCCAGGAAGGTTGTAGAGGCGCCTACCCTCCCCAATGTTGCTCCTGACCGCCCTAGAGGCGGGAAGGGCAAGGGTAAGGGTAAGGCCTCAAAGGGCGGACAGAAGGGGCCGAAGCGTACCTGAGGGTACGAAAGCTCCCTTCATATCCGCCTGGACCGCGCCTGTGCGACAGGAACAGCGGTGCCAGTTATACCCGTCATGCCTAGAACGAAATGGTTCTCTCTCTCTCTCTCGTTAAGAAAGAGGGGGGGGGGGGGGGGCGGACTGCGAGCCGGACAACCCCGTTAGACGTCGAGGCGTCTATGGTGGGTGGAAGGCTCATGCGTTTCGTCGAGGCCTGGCAAGGTGTGACGTCAGACAGTCTGGTCCTGGGATGGTTATCCCAGGGTTACATGCCGGAGTGGTGGGACTTTCCACCACAAAATCTGTCTTTGGCACCTGTCTGGACACCCGTACCAAGGGAGCCAGACAAGTTAGAAGCCGTTCAAAAGGAAGTGTCGGGTTTGCTTCTGAAGGGAGCAATAAAACCAGCAAACCGAAACACTCCAGGCTTCTATTCAAACATGTTCCTTGTCCCCAAGAGCACAGGGGGATGGAGACCCATACTCAATCTCAGGCCATTAAATTGGTTTATCCATACGCCTCGGTTCCAGATGGAAACGCCGAGGTCGGTAATGGCGGGATTGAGTAAAGGAATGTGGTGTGTATCGATCGATCTGAAAGATGCATATTTCCACATTCCTATGAATCGGAGTTGGCACAGGTTTCTGAGATTTGCGTTTCAGAATCAAGTATGGGAGTTTACAGTTCTCCCGTTTGGCCTGTCGACAGCTCCGAGGGTTTTCACAAGAGTGGTCCTTGCGGTGACAGTGTTTCTCAGAAAAGAGAACGTGGCGCTACACACCTACATAGACGACTGGCTGCTCAAGGCAGACTCGGCAGCCAGGTTGAACGTGGATACTGCTCTGACTCTGAAGTTACTTTCAGATCTACGCTGCATAGTCAACGAGGAGAAATCCGAGTTGACGCCCACTCAACGTTTCGTTTATTTGGGGATGCGATTCGACCTCGAGGAGGGCAGGGTTTACCCGTCAGAGCCCAGAGTGGTGTCTCTGTTAGCCATCCTCAAGAGTTTTCGAGTGGGAAACCACATTCAGGCGAGGCGGTTCCTTCAGATGCTGGGCATGATGGTCTCCATGGAGCAGGTTATCCCGTACGCTGCTCTAATGCGAAGGCCTATCCAGTTGTATCTGATGTCTCTGTGGAAACAGAGAACAGAACCCCTGTCAAAACTGGTGCCAGTTTTGGAGCCGATAATATCGCATCTTCTATGGTGGAAACAGCGTCAGAATCTCCTATTAGGGGTTTCGCTGCACCTACCCCGCCCCCAGCTGTCCATCTACACGGATGCATCGCTGGAAGGGTGGGGTGCCTGCCTGGGAGAACACCAGGTCTCGGGCACATGGACTCTCCCGGAGAGTCAGCTGCATATCAATCTGTTGGAAATGATGGCAGTGGAACTGGCGTTGGAAGAGTTCCTTCCGATGATCAGGGGCAAGGTGATATTGATACGGTCGGACAATTCGACAGTAGTATCATATATAAATCGCCAAGGTGGGACCAGGTCGCCCACTCTGTGTATCAGGGTGTGGCACTTGATTCAATGGTGCAGGAATTACTCGGTTGTTTTGAAAGCAGCTTGTATTCCTGGCCGATTGAACATTCTGGCGGATGCTTTGTCTCGCAGACAGAGAATCCTGCCAACAGAATGGTCCCTCAACCCTCCAGTTCTGCGACGGATCTTCGAGCATTGGGGCAAACCCAACGTGGACTTGTTCGCCAAAAAGGAAAATGCTCAAATCATGACATATGTCTCGCCGATTACAGATCCAAATGCCGTCGATACAGACGCTCTGGCGATAAGCTGGAGAGGGATGAACGCTTACGCGTACCCACCCACCATTCTTCTACGAAGGTATTGGTGAAGGTCAGGGAGGAACCGTGTCTGGTCCTGCTAATAGCGCCGTATTGGCCGAGCAGGGCGTGGTTCACGGATCTTCTAGATCTGCTGGTGGAAAATCCTGTGCAGTTGCCCGAGATTCCGAACATAATCTCCCAGGCCAAGGGACGCTTCCTACACGAGCGTCCCGAAATGTTTTGACTGCGTGGATGTTATCAAACAATGTTCCACGTCGGAAGGCTTTTCTCGACAGGCTGCTGATTTCATCGCGGCTGCGAGAAGGAGGTCAACCTTCAAGTCATATAACAACAAGGTTAACAGATTTGCAGACTGGTGTGAAGAAAAGGGTATTGATACCCTTCAATCCACTATCAGCAAATAGCAGACTTTCTCTGTGAGCTGTTCTTTTGAGGACTAGCTCCCGTCACAGTTGCTGGATACAAGTCAGCTTTGGCATCAGTTATCCCTTGTCTAGCCAACAGGGATAGTCCAGAGGTGGCCCAGTTAAATGTGATGTTGAAGGGAATGAGCAATCTCCGACCGAGACAACCGGTAGTCATTCCAGCCTGGAGTCTATCTTTAGTGCTTAATGTACTGGCCAAGCACCCTTTCGAACCGTTGCGTTCGGCTAGTCTAAAGCATTTGACTCTAAAGGCGGTCTTTCTATTGGCAGCTTCCTCAGCTAGAAGGCGCAGTGAGATCCATGCGCTTTCGGCAGAGAGGAACCGATTTATTGTTTCTGGAGAAGGTCTGCGTCTTCTGCCAAGAGCAGAGGTTATGTCAAAGAACCAATCTTTGAGATATCCCGGCAAACCGATCATTATACCGAAGTTAACTAGGTTTGATCGTGATGCCAGTGTCTGGTGCCCGGTCCGTGCTTTGACTAAGTACAAGAAACGGACTGACTCGTTACGGTCGAACGATAGACATCTGTGGATCTGCCATAAAAAGTCTTATGGCGCCGCATCCATGGATACTATCTCTCGTTTGGTGGTCGAATGCATTCAGACTACTCACGAGATGGCGACTGGGCCCCAGGTGCAAGGCGTAAGGGCACACAATGTCAGAGGAATAGCCGCCTCGACCGCCCTTTACAATGGTGTTCCGTTATAGGACATCATGGCCGTTGCACAATGGCACTGTGAGTCCTCATTCACGGATTACTATATGAGGGATGTGTCAGACTCAGCCAATCCACTCGCTTTAGCTGTTTTCAAACGATAGTTAGTGACCACACTGCTTTTCACCCTTTTCTCACTTTGGTAAGAAAAGAACCTAAAGCAGGCATGGTCAGGCGAGAGGATGTCAACCAGATTGTGTCACCGATGGCCAAACCGGTGAATGGTTGGAGGCGGTAAGTCCTGTTATCATAAGGTAATTCAATAAGTGAGAGTTTTTTGTATTATGTATATGTATCATGTTCATTCATCTTATATATTCATGCTCATTCCCAGGCTAATACAAGCAATATGCAGGGAGTAGTTAACCCTCTTGGCATATTGGTGTTTTCAGGCGAGATACATGTTCGTTAGTTCTCTCCCTTTTCTTAGGAGGAAAAAGGGGGGGGGGGGGCTGTGACGCGAATGTGATTCGGTTCCGTGAACTTGACAGTCCTTTTAGGTCTCCGTTAGTCAAGTTTTGAAGTCTAAAATCTTTCTCCAAGGGGCAAAATTAGCATTTATGGCTTGCCCCTTCCCACCAGGTTACTGATAAAATCTGGTGTATATCAGAAGTAACAGAATGGTGAGTATTGATCGAAGGAGAATGCAGGAAATGTCAATTTCCCTTTCTCCGAGATCTAACAATACTCACCATTCTGTTACGGACCCAGCCTCCCAGCCCCACGGAGGCAAGCCATAGTTTTCTCTTGTTTGGTGGCTATGCAAACAATATGAGCTCTATGGTAAACGGGTACTCGGCAGTTGGGAGCCGAGTACCCGGTTCCCAGGAGTCGGTAAAGCTTTCTAAGTCTATAATCCTAGAGCCGCTGTCAGGGCCAGCTGTATATCAGAAGTAACAGAATGGTGAGTATTGTTAGATCTCGGAGAAAGGGAAATTGACATTTCCTGCAATCTTTGGTAACTATTATGAGTCAGGTATTGGTATTTTAACCCTTTATTGGTCAAGATGTGTCGAGAAAATGAAATTGTCCATTTGCAGACCCAGAGCGAGCCAGTCATTCCAGTTGTAAATTTTCAAAAGGTTTTCTCTTGGCCTGCAAATCCAATGGACATTCAGACCACTACAGAGGCTGTTTTTGTTGAGAATACGACCACAATAACATGGTCACTTGACCATGTTCACTGGGACCACGGTCAGTTGAGTCGAAAAATCATGGTCAAACCATGAACTACCATGGTCGACCATGATATCATCGTCGGCAGGAAATCAGGGCAGGGAATCTATTTATACAGCCTCAGAACTGTTGCATGGGTCATGTTTACTGAATCAGTGCCCGGACCACGGTTCGTACTGGTCATGGAAATCCAGGAAAGTCATGGAATTTGACAATTTAAATTCCAGGCCTGGAAAGTCATGGAAAATCAGTGTTTTTTATCATAGGTCCTGGAAAAGTCCTGGAAATGGTAATCATGTAAAATATAACGGAATCTGTTGGCATAAATCACCTCTGTGCAATAAAAATTATGGCAACAGTTTATCAAAACAAGGCTGTAGTATGGTTTTTGTAAAATGCCAAAATTTTGACATTTTATAGAATAATTTGGATCTTATTTTTGGCATATTTGGAGCTCCGTCATAAACACAAATCTAGATACATTGTATTAATTCATGGAGGGCATGGAATTTGTTCATTTTGGTCATGAAAAGTCATGGAATTTGAAACACTGAAAGATGTATGAACCCTGCCGGACTCAATACTGATAATAAATAGCGTTACTGAAAACAGAAATCTATTAACAGCACTACATGTATGTTACTGGCATGACTGGTGGTGATTATGCATTGAGTATCGTAGCATGACCAGCTTTAAAAATGCCCATTTGCAGACAAAGAGAAGACAATTTTTTCAAAATGTACCATTGGAATGACTGGCTCGATAGCTTTAACACTATTTTGTAAATAGTGCTTTCCATATTGAGCGGAGTCGGTATCATTGCATAAGACAGTGTGCTCGATTGACTGCTCTACTCACTTGCATAATGGGCCTTTCCAATTTAGCTATGCCCCACCCATCTTTAGCTAAGCTCCACCCACACCTCGCTTGTGATGGGGTCGAGATCGATCCCTGAACTCCCTGACTATCGATTTCCAGAAAACTACGTATACACTCGGGTAAACTGTTGAACATTTTGAAACTAATTTGAGTAAGTGACCATGTTGCTGCCTATGTCAAATTAGTTTCAAAACATTCAACAGATGTTTATTAAATTGTAAAAATATACAATTTGTACAACAACGCTCAGTCCGTCACCAATTACGTATTCGTTCTTGACGAAGTTATCTACGTCACTCATGATGTCATTGCGCATATAGGTACATGTCACAGAGTTAATTATGGGGCGATTTCAAGTTAAGTGTACATTTTTAGCAAATATGACTTTCATCAGTCTGGTAGATTAGTTACTATTCATATTATTCTTTGGGTGATCCTGTCTGATGTTTTTACAGAATTTTACCCCTAACTTTTGCCCTATTCCAACATTTACATCAGTTTTAACATCATTTTAAAGTCTCATTTCATGTTTTTATGTATTATGTATCCAAGTCATCACACTTAGCTCTATATATAGGCTCTTAATGTTTGACAGTGTGGTTGTGTATACAATTTACATACATTCACACTCAACTAATCTATGACGTCAGCCATTATAATCAAAATAAAATTTGACAGGACTCTATGAACTTGTGCAACTGCTAATATTATCAATCAAAGTTTAGTTAATAGAGTTACAGAAAAGACTACGTGTGGTAGAAGTGCGAAATACACCATGTTAATCAAAGACATTGATCCAAACAGATATAAAGACTATTTAGAGTGGGATGCAAGAACGAAGATAGAAAGATATGTCAACAATGACCATAAAATTAACATGGAGAAGCTGCAAGAGACGTCAGCATGGCAAGACACCAAGAAAACAAAGGCAAAATAAGATATCAGAGTGAATGAGTTTGCCAGAGTGTTAGGATGAAATGCTTCAAAGATATGAATACAGAGATGAAAATGATATTACAAGATGAATTCATGAGTAAATATATCCAAAGGGACAAAATCCTCAGCAAAAGATAAGAATACAGAATATAAAAGGAACAGAACATCTTGACTAGTACATAACCATGTACTGTAACATAGCCTTGTGAAGTCAATAGCAGCAGATGTAAAGCAATGTTCTACCAGTGAATGCAGAGAGTCACCTCAACAAGGCAAAAAGTCCATGTTCATATTCTAGAATTGTGGAAATATTTCACTAGTCTCTGGAGATCGATTCTGATGCACTCAAGAAAGTGGAGAACATGAAGCGCTCTGAAGGTATTTGACACAATCCAGCAGAAGACCTGATTTGTATAAATGCCAAAGCTAACATCAGCCTGGCCACATAATCAGTAATTCTTGTAGAGACAAGGACAGACAAGCCTTGCATGCAATTGTTCAGGCAAGCACAACTTCTCCATATCAGCCAATGAAGCAGAAAATGGCGCATCAAAGACTACTACTGAGCCAACAATTAGGACGTCATAACAATCAGCCCCTCATCCTAAGCCAACAGCTACTCCTCATGTTGATAGTTATCTGTATATTCACTGTTTCACATAGCTGATAGTGAAAAAGCAGAAATGATTTACATCATATGTTAAAGGTCATGTACTTAACATTGATGACAAAGATGTTCATTTCAGATTGCTAACTTCAACAAACAGATTATGGATATACGCCTAGCCACATACCAGAGAAAATCATGACTACTCTAAATTATCAGCCCCAGACAAGGTCTACTCTAAGGAAGGGTATATTACTACATTTTGACATGGATGAATTGAAAAATTGCATTTGCTGTGTGTGATGATCGTAGCTTTGCTTTTCTCGTTCCTGTTGTATTTGTCATGCTAATTTGATGAATAAACTGTGAAATGTGTCACGGACATACCTTGTGCATTAGTCTTGACTGTTGTTTTCTCAAGGATTGCCGTGACATATGATGTATGACATGTTAAACAAATTGTCCTGTCCAGAACAAATCAATGTGTGATCCAGTTTGAGCTCACATTATACATTTCATTAGATTATAGCATGAATACCTAATATCATTACTCAATACATAACAGCATTAAAATCTATCATAAGACTATTGCAAAGAATATTTAAAGATAAAACTGAAGTTTCTCATACTTCTGAAAATATTAGTTTCACTGCATGTGATGATCATACATGTACATCTTGTGTGATGATCATACATGTACATCTTGTGTGATGATCATACATGTACATCTTGTGTGATGATCATACATGTACCTCTTGTGTGATGATCATACATGTACATTTTGTGTGATGATCATACATGTACATTTTGTGTGATGATCATACATGTATCTTGTGTGATGATCATACATGTACATCTTGTGTGATGATCATACATGTACATCTTGTGTGATGATCATACATGTACATCTTGTGTGATGATCATACATGTACATCTTGTGTGATGATCATACATGTACATTTTGTGTGATGAGCATACATGTATCTTGTGTGATGATCATACATGTACATCTTGTGTGATGATCATACATGTACATCTTGTGTGATGATCATACATGTACATCTTGTGTGATGATCATACATGTACATCTTGTGTGATGATCATACATGTACATCTTGTGTGATGATCATACATGTACATCTTGTGTGATGATCATACATGTATCTTGTGTGATGATCATACATGTACATCTTGTGTGATGATCATACATGTACATCTTGTGTGATGATCATACATGTACATTTTGTGTGATGAGCATACATGTATCTTGTGTGATGATCATACATGTACATTTTGTGTGATGAGCATACATGTATCTTGTGTGATGATCATACATGTACATCTTGTGTGATGATCATACATGTACATCTTGTGTGATGATCATACATGTATCTTGTGTGATGATCATACATGTACATCTTGTGTGATGATCATACATGTACATCTTGTGTGATGATCATACATGTACATCTTGTGTGATGATCATACATATACATCTTGTGTGATGATCATACATGTACATCTTGTGTGATGATCATACATGTATCTTGTGTGATGATCATACATGTATCTTGGTTTAATACAGCTGTGTTCTTGCTTAAAGATGAAAAACATTAGACTCAGTAGTGTTCACTAAGATACGTGGAGAACCATTCTTGATCCACATGATTATCTTAGTTAGATTGCTTATTGTTAAACAAAATGTCGTCTCCAGACAACCAATTACAGCTCACTATTTCGTTGATGATTTTAAGTACATGTAAGCTAATGATAACTTCACAATTTTTGTTGTTAGCATATGCCCTGAAGATCTCATTTCGATGGAGTTTTTATGAATTGGAGAAGTTTGAATTTTTATCATGTGTGAGACTAGCATGGTACACTTAATTTGAAATCGCCCTATGACATCATATGATTGATGGATAAATGGGAAAGGTCGATTAGCACAAAGCTTGGCGTAGTATATTGAGCGTAGGCAGTATCACACATCAGATTTGACAGTGTAGAAGCCATTGACTGCCCTACTTCACCGCTTATTAGCAAAACATTCGCTGCACACTATACACTAACTGATTGTACATATACGAAACAGACATGTATTGTTTGAATGATATAAACAAGAGGCCCAAGGGGCCTGTATCGCTCACCTGCATCATAGACATTTCAACCAGAAACACCATCAACAATAAGTAGAACCCTACAGAGTTGAGCAGAATTATAACAAGAAAACAGAAGCCATGTTTCTTTATGTATCAACTACTTTTGAACAAAACTTAATGGCCCTTAGTCCCTTATCATATCTCCCAAATTTTGGCCCAATCCATTCAACGATTCTGGATACGAAGTTGTTTTCGCGAAAACTAGGTCATCCAAGATGGCCACCAAGCCAATGGACCAATCAGGTTCTCTTGAACAAATTGGTTCTCCTCCTGCATTAGATGATGTTTCATGAGTTTTCAATCAACCCCCAAGCCATTTCGGAGATTTTTAAAGACATTTCTAAAAATTGGCTGGTTTAGCCGGTGGCCATCTTGGATTTTGGCCGATCAGCTTCGTTTGAACAAACTTAGACCTCTATGCCCTAAGGCTGCATTCTTCCAAATATAATTGAAATCGGCCCAGTGGTTCTTGAGAAGTCGTTTAAAGGATTCCCCATTGCTTTACTATGGGCCCCATTGCTTTACTATGGGAGCCTATCGCAGGAAAACAAACCAAGATGGCAGTCAAACCATTTATCCACCAGTCTCGAAAGTGTCATATTTGAACTCACCACCCTGATAAGCATATATAGAGCAATTTTCGCCATTAAAATACATCAAATACAAAAAAAACCAATATGACCAACCAATTTTGATTGGTTGATGCCGGGCCATGTTTTTTAACATACGAAATTCCTTTGAACAAATTTGAATAGCCCTTGATAACTAAGCATATTTATAAATTTCAGCTCTATCCCTTCAGCGGTTCGGGGGGAGGTCGTTTTCGGGAAAACCGCGTCATCCAAGATGGCAGCCAAGCAAATAGGCCAATAAGGTTGGCTTGAATAAACTTGGGTCTAACGTTGCCATAGATGATGTGTTATGAGTATTGAATCAATTCCTCTTGCGGTTTCGGAGAAGATTTTTTAGTGTCTAAAAATCTCCATTTTGGCCGGCGGCCACCTTGGATTTTGACTGATTCGCTTTGAACAAAATTAGATCTCTATGCCCTATGAATGCTTCCTCGCAAATATAATTGAAATCGGCCCAGTGGTTCTTGAGAAGAAGTCGTTTAAAGAATTCCCCATTGCTTTACTATGGGCCCATTGCTTTACTATGGGAGACTATGGCGGGAAAACAAACCAAGATGGCAGGAAAACCGTTTATCCGACAGTCTCGAAAGTGGGATATTTGAACTGGCCACACTGATAAGCATATATAAAGCGATTTTCGCCATCAAAATACATCAAATACAAAAAAGCCAATATGACCAAGAAACGCTAAATTTTGATTGGTTGATGGCGGCCATATCTTTTAGCGAACAAACTTCCCTTGAACAAACTTGAAAGGCCCTTGCTCCCTATGCATATTTACAAAATTTCAGCTCTATCCCTTCAGCGGTTCGGTATAAGTCGTTTTCGCAAAAACTAGGTCATCCAAGATGGTCCCCAAGCAAATCGTCCAATCAGGTTACCTTGAACAAACTTGGGTCTACCGTTGCCACAGATGATGTGTTATGAGTTTTGATTCAATTCCTCCAGCGGTTTAAGATTTTTTAGTGTTTCTAAAAATCAGCCATTTTGGCCAGCGGCCATCTTGGATTTTAACCGATCCACTTCATTTGAACAAACTTGGATCTCTATGCCCTATGAATGCTTCCTCCAAAATATAATTGAAATTGGCCCAGTGGTTCTTGAGAAGAAGTCGTTTAAAGAATTCCCCAGTGCTTTACTATGGGAGCCGATGGCGGGAAAACAAACCAAGATGGCAGCCAAACCGTATATCCGACAATCTCGAAAGTGGCATATTTGAACTCGCCACACTGATAAGCAATTTTCGCCATCAAAATACATCAAATACAAAAAAGCCAATATGACCAACAAACGCTAAATTTTGATTGGTTGATGGTGGCCATGTTTTTTAACGTACGAACTTCGCTTGAAAAAACTTGAATGGACCTTGGTCCCTAAGCATATTTACCAAATTTCAGGTCTATCCCTTCAGCGATTCAGGAGAAGTTGTTTTCGCGAAAACTAGGTCATCCAAGATGGCCGCCAGGCAAATCATCCAATCAGGTTGCCTTGAACACCCTTGCACTTGCTGATGTATTATGAGTTTTGAATCAATTCCTCGGAGATGATTTTTTAAAGTGTTTCTAAAAGTCGGCTACATGTATTTTGGCCGGTGGCCATCTTGGATTCTGGACGATCGGCTTCGTTTGAACAAACTTTAATCTCTATGCCCTAGGGATGCTTCCTGCCAAATATAATTGAGATCGGCCCAGTGGTTCTTGAGAAGAAGCCGTTTAAAGAAAAAGTTGACGGACGGTCGCCACGGCATAAGCCCACTTGGCCTTTCAGGCCAGGTGAGCTAAAAACCAGCTGTAGGCAGCAACTGCATCAGAAATGGATGCTAATTCTGCGTTGATCACGTTTATCGGGTTAACCCTTTAATGGTCAAGATTTTTAACAAAAATTGAAAATCTTCCTCAGTGTGTGTCCATTTCGAGGCCAAGATAAGACAACTTTTGAAAATTTACCCCTGGAATGACTGGCTCGTTTATCGAGCCAGTCATTCCAGGGGTAAATTTTCAAAAATGTTCTTATCTTCACCTGCAAATATACATTCCTCAAGACTACTGCAGAGGCCGGTTTTGACCGGTGTGACCATTAAACGGTTAATTTTGAAAGAAATGCATGAGACAGAAAACTAAATGTATATAAGAATTTATTTGTTAATTGTTTTATAAAACATAACATATGTACGTATCAGAATAATTAATGTATGTGTATTTTTAAAGAATCTCATAATATATATATCATTCACAGCCATATAATAATGATTATATACAATAGAGATATATATATATACATGTATATATACATATATTGCTTTCACAGTAACAAGAGGCCCATGCGCCTGTGGCACTCACCTGAACCATTGGCATTTAAACCATTTGCATTTAAATAGACATGATGGATGATTTTCAGAAAATCCAAGATGGCCACCAAAAAATTGACCAATCAAGTCTCGTTTAATATGTTGAAGCCTACCGTCATAGGATCGTTCCACCCAAGTTTTGTTGAAATCGTGTTATTGATTGAAGAAGTACCATTTTTAAATGGTCCTGGAAAACTTTCAGAAAATCAGCGAATTGCTGCCAAAACATTGACCTATCGAAATTCTGAATAGGATCCTTCCAGCCAAAACTGGTTGAAATTGCCCACACAATTAATGAGTAGAATTTTATATGAATTCCCATTTATCGGAAAACCCAAGATGGCCACCATCAAAATCAAGCTGTCAAAATTCTGTATACAAGTTCTGAAGCGTACGGGCCTAGGGTTCATCCAGCTGAGTTTGGTTGAAATCGGCCAAGCGGTTAATGAGGAGTAGCCTTTTAACTGATTTCCCAAAATATTCAACAAAATCCAAGCTGGCCACCGGAAAAATTGACCAATTAAAATTCTATATGCAACTTCTAAAGCCTACCGCCCTAGGCTCGTTCCAGTAGTTAATGAGTAGACGATTTTCAGCCATTTTTCGGAAAATTCAAGATGGCCAACGAATAAATTGACCAATCAACATTCTCTATACAAGCTCTGAAGCATAACACTTTTGGGTCCTTCCAGCCGAGTTTGCTTGATCTCGTTCAAGCGGTTAATGAGGAGTAGCCTTTTAACTGATTTCCCAAAATTTAAAAAATATCAAAGATGGCTGCCGGAAACATGGACCACTCAAAATTCTGTATACAAGTTCTGAAATCTACCAGCCTAGTATTCTTCCAGCCAAGTCTGGTTGAAACTGCTCAAGCAGTTAATGAGGAGTAGCGTTTTAAACGATTTCCCACCATTTTCCAGAAAAATTTACCAATCAAAATTCTGTATATAAGCTCTGAAGCATACTAGGCTAGGGTTCTTCCATCCACGCTTGACTGAAATCGGCCCAGTGGTTATCGAGTAGGCTTTTAAGTGATTTTGAGAAATTTTCAGAAAATCCAAGATGGGCGCCGAAATAATTTACCAATCAAAATTCTGTACACAAGTTCTGAACCTAACCAGCGTACTATTCTTCCAGCTATGGCTGGTTGAAATTGTCCAAGCAGTTAATGAGTAGTGTTTTAAACGATTCCCCGCAATTCTTTGGAAAATTAGTTGGCCACTGAAAAAATTTACCAATAAAAAATTCTGTTTACATGTTCTGGCGCCTACCCCGGCCCATAGGGTCCTTCCAGCCAAATAAGGTTGAAATCTGCCTAATGGTTAATGTTTATTAAATAGGAAATCCATCAGTACCCTAGTAACAGAATTTTCATGAAGGAGCTATATGCTAACATGTGACATATTTAATTATCACATCAGATACTTGACTGACAAATTGGATGCTTCCATTGGAAGCAGGAATATAGCCAGGGACCAATCTACCCATTAGCCAATTAGCCAAATGCTATTAAAACTGAAATCTGGCTAATGAAAAGCAGAATTGGCTATATCATTGGTTAATGATTAAAATGAATTTAATTTTCCTGATTGGCAGATATCCTGGCTAATTCCATCATTTCAATTGCAAAGCAAAAATTCCTGTTTAAGTTGCTGAATATTTTGAAAATAATATGACTGAAAGGTGTTCAACAGCTTCCAGTCAAATTAGTTTCAAACTATTCAACACCTTTCTCATATAGTAAGACCCTATTGTCTCTGGACAGTAGAATTGATATTATTAGCTGATGATGGCTGACTGCAAACATGTTCATAAGAGACATTGATGTGGCTAAAATATTTGGTATCTGGCTAACTAAAATAGTATAATTTGACTAATCTATTGTAGGCTTGCGCGATTATTGTGGTGAGTGATCGCGATCGATTATTAAAAAATAATCATGATTACTCGATTAATCAGCTTGGATACAAATTACCAAGACATAACAACAAAAGAATAGCAATGATGAAAATTGCAATGGTGTTTAGAAAAGTCTACTTGCAGGGCAAGAGAAGACTATTTTTGAAAATGTATCACTGGAATGCCTGGCTCGAGAATTTGATACATTTTCAAAAATAGCCCTTTCTTGCCCTGCAAATGAACATACATTCACTAAGCAAAATGTCATTTTTCATTACAGATCGCATTAAAAAGTAATTGAAACTTAGGTTTTGAACTATTTTATGCAATAAAAAATATTCTCGATTATTCGATTATTTAATTTTTAATCATATAAATTCAGGATTTAAAACCTAATCGCGATTTTCGATTTAATCACATAGTCGCGCAAGCCTAATCTATTGGGTAGAACATTCCAAAAGTCATATCTGTCCCTGAAAGCTATACTATCACAAAGCAATCTCAGTACCATGTCTATGGTAAAGCGCCACACTTCTAATATATAACTGTACAAATGAAGAAAAATGCACCATCTTCAGCTCATGCGATAATGATAACCAGAGCCGGAATAAGGCAAGGTATAACAGTGATACAGCCCCAGGCCCCCCCCCCCCCCCCCCCCCCCCCCGCCACAAGGAATTAGACCTGGGTCCCAAATCAGCTTAATCCAGTTCTGATTATAACACTCCCAAATAAACTATTGAAATTGCATTAACAAGAAATGATTATAATATATATATATAGTTGGCCAACTGTCATAAATATATAACTTAAATATTATCGAAAGAGCAGTAACTTACATAGTAAATGCCAAAACCTGAAAGGTACAATACAATTATGATTTTAGAGGTGAATCGGTAAATAGTTACCAACTTGTAACCATTATGAGAAGATTGTCACCCGCCTCCTCAGTGCTGGCATATTTCATTTGAGTATATTCTGACCCGTGACTATATTATGTGAGGGGTGGGTGGGGGTCCACCTCAAAAGATTTAGAAAACTAAGCGCTGTGAAGAAATTTTGATTAAATTACGTTTGTGGCTCTAACCCTTCGCCACTCAAGCTGGCCAGTAATGGCTTACGCAATGATCTTAAGAGATGTCCATTTTGTAGAACAAGATGACTTATTGAAAAATTACCACTCGAATGAAGCCAGTCATTACAGGAGTAAATTTTCAGAAATTTGTCTTGTTCAGCAAATGGACATTTTCTATGAGACGTTTCAGATTTTCTCGAACAAATTTGGGGATTAAAGGGTTAGGATTTCCAGAAAAGTTGTCGTTTATGAGTATAATTTGTAAGATCTTGAGAAGCAATCTTCAATTGGATATTTTTTTAAAAACTCACAAATTCAAATTCTACCACCATTAACATGACCAACGTTAAATACAGATATGTACCATGGTGGTACTTCACTTTGTACTTAAATTGATTTCATATTTTTTATGTCAGAGGAGAGGTTGATCTGGCTAGCAATATCACTTGATCCACCACCTTTGTATATGTGGATGTTTAAAACATTAATGGTCAAATTTGGTCCCAAAAATGTAAATATTTTCTTATTGAATGTCCATTTACAGGCCAAGAGAACACAATTTTTGAAAATTTATCACTAGCATGACTGGCTCGGTTATCGAGCCAGTCATTCCAGTGGTAAATTTTCCAAAAATTGTATTCTCTTGGCCTGTAAATGGGCATTCCACAAGACCATAGCAGAGGCCGGTTTGACCATTAAAGGGTTAACAATTTAGCCGTTTAATGGTTAAGACTGGGTAAGAAAACCATAATTTTTGCTTAGTGAATGTCCATTTACAGGCCAAGAGAAGGCAGTTTTTGAAAACTTATCACTGGAATGACTGGCTTTGTTATTGAGCCAATTATTCTAGTGGTGTAAGTCTTCAAAGATCGTCTTGTTTTAACCTGTAAATCAGATTCTACTAAAATGATATTCAGCAAACTTGGGTAAGAAGTGTCTTGACTTTGGGGTCCAAATCTCAAGGTCATCAAGGTAGGAAAATATCCGGCCATGATAAATCAAATTCTACTGAAACGATATTGACCAAACTTTGGTGGCTCAGGTTATCATTTGGTTCTGAAGAACTGTACTGCTTTTATGGTCAGGAGGACAAAGGTCAACAAGTTAAGGTCAACTAAAATGGTTTAAATTCTCCAGAGTGCTTGCTACCCTCACCCCGTAAAGAGAAGAGGGTGTGGAGGGGGGCCATTTCTGCTACTGTACATGTATGGCCTGCCCTTTTCTAGTAGTGATGTGATCGATCTCGAAGAAAAAAATAGGAAACAGCTCGATGTGAAATGACAGGCCTTCTTGACTTAGCAATTGTCACAAACTCCTAGATAAATTAACCTTTTAATTGGCAGTCAAGTCAAAAAGCCTATGCAATTGTACTGTGGAATATCGATTTCCAGGACGAATAGAATGGAATTTTGACAAATTTACCACTGGAATGACTGGCTCGGTATCATTCCATTGATAAATTTTCAAAATTTGTCGTCTCGGCCTGCAAATGGGCATTCACTGAACACAAATTTATATTCCCTTGACCAATCTATATCATCTTTAAGATACATGTATGATTCTTCTTGAAAATCTGGCCACCGAAATTACAGGATTTCCTATAATTCTGGTTAGCAAAAAATAGGATTTCCTATAAAAATACGAAAAGTCTCAGCCCTGAGTAAAGCTCCGCCTTTATATTAATGCATTTTGGGGAAATCAGTTTATATAAAATATCCTTTGAATCTTGAATTACGTGAATTGCAATTTCAAAGTAACTATACAGGAAAGCTGTTCAAAATATTCAACAGAATATTTATTAAATAGTAAATCCATGAAAGACATCCAATTTGCACACGTAACAGACTTTTCAGAGTTCATGACAGGCCTACATGTACATATGCCACTATATATTGGGACATCAGCCTATATGCGACACAATTCCATGACGTCATATACTTGAGACTGCTTGACTGCCGGATTGGATCCCATCATTACGTGTGTGTGTGTGCGTGTGTGTGTGTGCGTGCGTGTGCGCGCAGGCACGTGTGTGAATGAGCGTGTCTCTATATCTGATATGGCTACAATTTTAACACAATGAAGGAACTTACTGTGCAAGAGGAGTTCCAGACACTGGCCGGCCACGATCTCCGAATAAAAGAACCCGGAATTGGCTCAGATCAAATTTTGGATTTGAGGATATCTTGAAAACTGCTGGTATGATCTGGCCCAAATTTTAACATATGAAAGGGTGTGACCATACACAAGGATTCCACAACTTTGGGTGTGATAAAAAAATCTGTATAATCCAAACTTTTTACATTTGTGACAAAAAGGGGACAAGGGTATACAATCTCTATTTGCTTTAAGTCTTGTTTTTTACTGCACCCATTATATTGGACAAGCGTGTGCATGATTCAGTTCTGGTACTTGCTATGTGGAAACATTTTGTGAGATTGGCATTGACACCAAGCAGCCATCATGAACTGCAGCATCAGTATTATTCACCACTGATGTCTGGTAATCCTGACAAGAAACAAGAGGTATAATCCGTGATGCCGGTGGTTGGTCTTCAACAATGTTCTCTACATCAACTATCTGCAACGGGGTAACAGTTGACATATGCGACGCTAGGTTATCTGTGAAACTAGGGGAGACAGTTTCCTGCTTTACTGGTATCGTCATCCCTGCAGCCACCAGCTGGGCATAGTCCGGAGGTTTATTTGCGTTCACGTGCCCACTGACTGTCGCTTCACTATAAGATGGAGGTGCACTCGGATACACAGGCATGACAGGAAAGGTCGGCTCAGGCATCTCTTCATGATAGAGAATTGGAGAGTGGTCCTATAATAATAACAATAATAATAATAAGAGGCCCACAGGGCCTGTGTCTCCCACCTGGAGCACCATCAATTTTTGTCAAAATTGTTGGTGGGTGGTTTAGCAGTCTTTTAAATGAGTTTGTGGACATTTTTGCAAGTGCAATATGGCCGCCAAACACACTACATTTTGATTGGCCCACAGTGCCCATGTTTTTTTGATGGATCAACTGCCCTTGGACAAATTTCGGCCTGATGCCTTCAGCGGTTCTGGAGGAGTAATTTCCGTGAACACCAGGTCATCCAAGATGGTCACCGAACCATTTGGTCAATCAAGTCCTCTTGAACAAAATTGGCTTCCCTCTTGGCCTAGATGAACATCCCCCAAGTTGTTTCGGAGAAGATTTTGACAGACATTTCCTGAAATTGGCCGAAATCCAAAATGGCTGCTGGGCAAATTGGCCGATCGGGTTCATTTGAACACACGTGGATCCTTATGCCCTAAGGATGATTCCTGCCAAATATAATTGAAATCGGCCTGGTAGTTCTCGAGAAGACATTTTAAATTTCCCATTGCTTTAGCATGGGAGCTTTTGACGAGAAAATTATGCAAGATGGCCACCAAACCGTTTATCCGACAGTTTCGAAAATTGCAAATTTGAGCCCAGAATACCCAAAAACATATATAAAACTAATTTTGGCCTCAAAATCCATCAAATAAAAAAATCTATTATCTCCGCCAAACACGCTACATTTTAATTGGCCCACGGTGGCCATGTTTTTTGATGGAGCAACTTCCCTTGAAGAACTTTAATGGCCCTTAGTCCCTAATCATATCTCCCAAATTTTGGCCTGATCCATTCAGCGGTTCTGGAGAAGTCGTTTTCGGGAAAACTAGGTCATCCAAGATGGCTGCCGAACCATTCGGTAAATCAAGTTGTCTTGAACAAACTCAGCTTACCTCTTTGCCTAGATGAGGTTTCATAAGTTTTGAATCGATTCCCCAAGCCGTTTCGGAGAACGAGACTTTTAGACATTTCTAATAATCAGCCAAAATCCAAGATGGTCGCCGGCCAAATTGGCCGATCGGGTTCGTTTGAACAAACTTGAATCTCTATGCCTTAAAGATGCGTCATGCCAAATATAATTGAAATCGGCCCAGTAGTTCTCGAGAAGATATTTTAAATTTCCCATTGCTTTAGTATGGGAGCTTTTGGCGAGAAAACGATCCAAGATGGCCGCCAAACCGTTTATCCGACAGATTTAAAAATAGCAAATTTGAGATCAGAATAGCCAAAACCTACATAAAACCAATTTTTGGCCTTAAAATCCATCAAATAAAAATATCCAATATGGTCGCCAAACATGCTATATTTTGATTGGCCCACGGCGGCCATGTTTTTTGATGGATCAACTTCTCCTGAACAAACTTTACTGGCCCTTAGTCCCTAATCATATCTGCCAAATTTCCGCCTGATCCCTTCAGCGGTTCTGGAGAAGTTATTTTCGCTAAAACCAGGTCATCCAAGATGGCCGCCAACCCAATGGACCAATCAGATTCTCTTGAACAAATTGGTTCTCCTCCTGCATTAGATGATGTTTCATGAGTTTTGAATCAACCCCCAAGCCATTTCGGAGATTTTTAAAGACATTTCTAAAAATTGGCTGGTTTAGCCGGTGGCCATCTTGGATTTTGGCCGATCAGCTTCGTTTGAACAAACTTAGACCTCTATGCCCTAAGGCTGCATTCTGCAAAATCTAATTGAAATCGGCCCAGTGGTTCTTGAGAAGTCATTTAAAGAATTCCCCATTGCTTTACTATGGGCCCATTGCTTTACTATGGGAGCCTATGGCAAGAAAACAAACCAAGATGGCAGTCAAACCGTTTATCCAACCATCTCGAAAGTGGCATATTTGAACTCGCCACCCTGATAAGCATATATACAGCAATTTTCGCCATCAAAATACATCAAATACAAAAAAGCCAATATGACAAAAAGCTAAATTTTGATTGGTTGATGCCGGCATGTTTTTCAACGTACGAACTTCCTTTGAACAAATTTGAATGGCCCTTGGTCCCTAAGCATATTTACCAAATTTCAGCGCTATCCCTTCAGCGGTTCGGGAGAAGTCGTTTTTGCGAAAACCATGTCATCTAAGATGGCCGCCAAGCAAATAGGCCAATAAGGTTGGCTTGAATAAACTTGGGTCTTACGTTGCCATAGATGACGAGTTATGAGTATTGAATCAATTCCTCTTGCGGTTTCGGAGAAGATTTTTTAGTGTCTAAAAATCTCCATCTTGGCCGGCGGCCACCTTGGATTTTGACCGATCCGCTTCGTTTGAACACGCTTAGATCTCTATGACCTATGAATGCTTCCTCGCAAATATAATTGAAATCAGCCCAGTGGTTCTTGAGAAGTCGTTTAAAGAATTCCCCATTGCTTTACTATGGGCCCATTGCTTTACTATGGGAGCTGATGGCGGGAAAACAAACCAAGATGGCAGTCAACCCATTTATCCGACAGTCTCGAAAGTGGCATATTTGGCCTCGCCACACTGATAAGCATATATAAAGCAATTTTCGCCATCAAAATACATCAAATACAAAAAAGCCAATATGACCAACAAACGCTAAATTTTGTTTGGTTGATGGCAGCCATTTTTTTTAACGAACAACCTTCCCTTGAATAAACTTGAAAGGCCCTTGGTCCCTAAGCATATTTACACAATTTCAGCTCTATCCCTTCAGCGGTTCGGAAGAAGTCGTTTTCACGAAAACTAGGTCATCCAAGATGGCCGCCAGGTGAATTGTCCAATCAGGTTGCCTTGAACAAACTTGGGTCTACCGTTGCATTAGATGATGTGTTATGAGTTTTGAATCAATTCCTCCAGCGGTTTCGGAGATTTTTTAAAGTGTTTCTAAAAATCGGCTATTTTGGCCGGTGCCCATCTTCGATTTTGGCCAATCGGCTTCGTTTGAACAAACTTGACTCTCTATGCGCTAGGGATGCTTCTTGCCAAATATAATTGAAATCGTCCCAGTGGTTCTTGAGAAGAAGTTGTTTGAAGAAAAAGTTGACGGATGACGGACGGTCGCCACGGCATAAGCTCACTTGGCCTTTCAGGCCAGGTGAGCTAATAATAATAACTAGAGGCCCAAGGGGCCTGTGTCGCTCACCTGGAGCATTATGCATTTTTGTCACAATTGTTGGTGGGTGGTTTAGGAGTAGTCTTCTAAATGACTTTGTGGACATTTTTGCAAGTCCAATATGGCCGCCAAACATGCTACATTTTGATTGGTCCACTGCACACATGTTTCTGATGTAGCGCCTTCCCTAGAAAAAAATGTAATGGCCCTCAGTGCCTAATCATATTTCCCAAATTTCGGCCCAATCCGCCCAGTGGTTCTGGAGTCATTTAGGCAAAAATTAGGTTATCCAAGATGGCCACCAAACCATTTGGCCAATCAAGTTCCCTTGAAACAAACTTGGTGCAGCTCTTGCCCTAGATGATATTTCATGCATTTTGAATTGATCTCCCAAGCGGTTTTGGATAAGATTTTTAAAGACATTTTAAAGCAGAGTTTTTTTGACGGATCAACTTCTCTTGAACAAACTTTAAAGACCCGTAGTCCTTAATCATATATCACAAATTTCAGCCTGATCGCTTCAGGAGTTCTGGGGAAGAAGTCATTTTTCCGAAAACGAGGTCATCCAAGATGGCCACTGAACCATTTACTCAATCAAGTTCCCGTGAACAAACTTGGGTCAGCTCTTACCATAGATCATATTTCATGCGGTCTGAAGTGATCCCTCAAACGGTTTTGGAGATGATTTTTAAAGATATTTCTACAAATCAGCCGAAATCCAAGATGGCCACCGGCCAAATTGGCCGATCGGCTTCGTTTGAACAAAATGGAATCTCTATGCCCTAAGGATGCCTCCTCCCAAATATAACTGAAATCGGCCCAGTAGTTCTCGAGAAGACATTTTAAATTTCCCATTGCTTTAGTCAATGCTTTTAAGCTTTTGGCGGGAAAGTGATCCAAGATGGCCCCCAAACCGTTTATCGCACAATTTCGAAAATTGCAAATTTGAGATCAAAATACCAAAAAAAACTATATTAAACCAATTTCAGCCTCAAAATCCATCAAATAAAAAAATCCAAAATGGCCACCAAACACGCTATATTTTGATTGTCCCACCACGGCCATGTTTTTTATGGATTAACTTCTCTTGAACAAACATTAATCGCCCTTAGTCCCTAATCATATATCACAAATTTCGGCCTGATCGCTTCAGCAGTTCTGGGGAAGTTGTTTTTTGCGAAAACTAGGTCATCCAAGATGGCCACTGAACCATATGGTCAATCAAGTTCCCTTGAACAAACTTGGTTCAGCTCTTAACCTAGATCATATCTCGTGACTTCTGAATCGATCCCTCAAACGGTTTTGAAGAAGATTTTTAAAGACATTTCTAAAAATCGGCCGAAATCCAAGATGGCCGTCGACCAAATTGGCCGATCGGGTTCGTTTGAACAAACTTGAATCTCTATGCCTTAAGAATGCTTCCTGCCAAATATAATTGAAATCGGCCAAGTACATGTAGTTCTCAAAAAGAAGAAATTTAAAAAAATTTCCTACTGCTTTAATATCAGAGTTTTTGGCGGGAAAATGATCCAAGATGGCCGTTAAACCGTTTATCCGACAGTTTCGAAAATTTCAAATCCGAGCTCAGAATACCCCAAAACACATACAAAACCAATTTTGGCCTCAAAATCCATCAAATAAAAAATCCAATATGGCTGTCATTCATACTATACTTTGATTGGCCCATGGCGGCCATGTTTTTTGACGGAGCAACTTCTCTTGAAGAAACTTTAATGGCCCTTAGGCCCTAATCATATCTGCCAAATTTCTGCCCGATCCCTTTAGCAGTTCTGGAGAAGTAATTTTTGCTACAACTATGTCAACCAAGATGGCCGCCGAACCATTTGACCAATCAAGTTCCCTTGAATAAACTTGGTTCAGCTCTTGTCTCACATCATTTTTCATGAGAGTTGCATCAATCCCCTAAGTGGTTT
This sequence comes from Chaetoderma sp. LZ-2023a, assembly GCA_034401795.1. NCBI lineage: Eukaryota > Metazoa > Mollusca > Caudofoveata > Chaetodermatida > Chaetodermatidae > Chaetoderma > Chaetoderma sp. LZ-2023a. Next base: position 15,266,714 of record CM067367.1, on the reverse strand, counting down.
CAGAGAAGATTTTTAGACGTTTCCTAAAATCAGCCTAAATCCAAGATGGCCACCAGCCAAATTGGCCGATTGGGTTCATTTGAACAAACTTGGATCCCGATGCCCTAAGGATGCTTCCTGACATATATAATTGAAATCGGCCCAGTGGTTCTTGAGAAGAAGTCATTTAAAGGAAAAGTTGATGGACGATGGGTGATGGACGGTCGCCACGGCATAAGCTGACTTGGCCTTTCAGGCCACGTGAGCAAACAACAACAATCACTCCACTAAAAAATGTAGGAGTACTGATGCTTAAACTCAAAACAACGATAGAATTCCTGAATCAAACCTTAATTTACAATCCGGTGGGTACATGATTGTGTTATAGATCAGATCCTACCCAAAATTTATTTACCGTGTAAGAAGCAAAGTGAGGATGACCCGGTAAAGGTGTCTCAACACGTTGACCAACTGCTGCAGCTATCGCGAGCTGCTGCGCGCGTAGAAGTTTTAGTTCACGCTGGCGCCGAGCACGTATCAAGCAGATACAGGTCCAAAAGCCGATTTTCACGGCGATGATCACCACGGCAATTCTGTGGAATGAGACCATTACAGAGATATATTTAACGATCGATGTGAATAAAAATGATTACATTTCTCGCACAATAATACCGAACATGCCAAACTAGACATCATAAATTAAGAATTTTAACCCCTTTAATCACCAAATTTGTTGAAGAAAATTTTAATTTTCTCATAGAAAATGTCCATTTGCAGACCATGAGTATCTTTGGAAATTTATCACTTGAGTTACTGACTGCATTAATGAGCCAGTCATTCCAGTGGTAAATTTTCAAAACAGTCTTCTCTTGGCCCGAAAATGGCCATTTCTCAAGATCACAGCAGAAGCTGTTTTAGGCTGGCTTGATGTTAACCTTGTAACTCTCAAATTCGTTCAAGACAATTTAAATATTCTCATAGAAAATGTCCATTTGCAGAACAAGAGGACTATTTTTGAAAATTTGCCACTGGAATGACTGGCTCACTTATTGAGCCAGTCATTTCAATGGTAAATTTTCAAAAATAGTCTACTCTTGGTATGCAAATGGACATTCCTTGAGACTATTGCCAAGGCAAATGGACATTTCTGAAGACCTCTGCAGATGCTGTTTTTGGCTGATGTGTCTTAAAGGGTTACAGAGTTGATCACACTAAACATCTGATGTTTTAAATTTCATTCACTCATATACAGGAACCACCCTACATGGCCTATGTATCCACTATCCAAATGCTAATAACAGCAAAATTTCGCTAATTAAATCAAGCGGCCCAAGTGCCTGTGGTGCTCTCTTGAAACATTATAAGTCTTCCAGACTCTAGCGTCATTTACGCCAAGTGAATCACTTAATGAGGAACTAGAAGACAGGAAGCCTACATGTATGATGTATCATCGTCTAGACAAGTTTGATTAAAAGGTGAACCGCAAAGATCTTGTCCAGAATTCCAACAATTGTTCGTGGTGGACATTGTGGAGTGGAGGGACACAGGTGGGGTCCTTCTGAGGGTATATATGTACCCCCAAATCGCAAAGCTTGGTACCCAAACCCCCACACCACCAAACTACATGTAGTGGCCTGAAAACCTTGTATGCAGGGATGGGGTCAATTCCATTTTATCAATTCCAATTCCACCCAAATTCATTTTATCAATTCCAATTCCGTTTTCACATCGTCATTTTATCAATTCCAATTCCATTTGATCAATTCCAATTCCATACTAATATTTACTTGAGATCAACATTGTTATATTTTAACCCTTTAATGGCCAAGATTCGCCAAGAAAAACTAGATTTATCATCAGTAAATGTCCATTTGCTGGATAAGAGAAGACTATTTTTTTTAATTTAACAATGCAATGACTGAATAGAATTTCTAAAGCCTACCACCATAGAATCCATTAGTGAAATTTGGTTGAAATATGTCAAGCAGCTAAGGAGGAGTAGCAATTCGACAATTTCCAGTACATTTTTCATAAACTCTCAGATTTTCACGCAAAAAATTGGAATCAAAATTCTGAATGGATGGTCTGGAGCCTATGGCCATAAAGGATCCTTTTAGCCCAATTTGGTTAAAACCAGTCAAGATGGTAAGGAGAAGAAGCAATTTGACAATTTCCTGTACATTTAAAATAAAATCTAAGATTTCACCCCAAAAAATTGATGAATCAAAATTCTGAATGGAAATTCTGGAGCCTACAACCATTTGGTCCTTTCAGCCAAATTTGGTTGAAATCGGTCAAAACGGTAAGGCGAAGAAGCATTTTGACAATTTCCGGTAAATTTTTAATAAAATCTCAGATTTTCAATTAAAAAATTGATGAATCAAAATTCTTAAGTGATGATCTTGAGCCTACGACCATTGGGTCCTTTCAGCCAAATTTGGTTGAAATCGCTCAGAATGGTAAGAAGAAGCATTTTGACCACTATGTTTAATTTATGCCTCAAAAACATCATCGCAGAAGTGAAATTATTAAATGGGGCCGCCTAAATACCACGTATGTATCCTTCAATCACAATTGTTTATAACATCAAAATCAATGCTAATTTTGACATAAAATGGTGTCTTGAAAATATAGAAATTATGTGTATACAGGGAAGCGGCAGATCATGATGATCATGAATGAAATCACGTGATCACCATGATGAAGAAATGGAAATAGGTATTTCTGAGCTTTATGGCCTCATTTTTATATTTGTATGCTATCAGATTTCATTTTTATTTAGGGAAATTATCATTTTCCATGACTACATGTATGATCAAAATGACGAATTTCCATGACTTTTCCGGGCCTGGAATTTAGATTTTCAGAGGGACCATCTCTTCAGACATTCAGAAATTGTCTAATACGAACATCTTTTTCATAATCAGTAGATTTAGACACATCGGATGATTTTGGCATTTCTTCAGCCAAATGTGTCTTGGCTGCATGTTCCATCACTGTCGGCTAAATCACGTTTTTTTGTAAAACCAAAGCGAAGTAAACTCATTATATAGTGTTCAGATTTGAAAAAGGAAAGGTTTTATTATTTCACGGTTAATGAAGCAGACAAACATTTTACTGCAGCCCTAGACATTTCTCAATAAGGTCAATTCATTTACCCCTCTAGGGTATAATTGTAAAATGACACAGATCCGCCATATTGCCTTAATTTTAGCCATTTTGATTACTTTTAAAGCGGGAAAATGACTAATAATTATAGTATTATTTAGGAAATAATCTAAAAACATTCTATTTTCGTCACTTAACATTGTTTTAGGGACGTAATTGGCTTAAATCGGGCGGTTAATTTTGCAATTCGTCAAATCCTGATAAAGATTCAGAAGGAAATCCCCTTTCTCTCATATTAAAACGAGTACTCTACTGAGTGTAGTTTGGACATGAAACTGATTTTTATTATTTAGCGTGATTTTGATAGTGTACCATCCCGAAGATCAGCCCATACGTGATGGCTACGGTCATCACTACAACTAATAAACAGCTATTTACATGTGTTCGGCAATATTCAGCCTTCGAACTGTACAGTTAAAACACTATCAGACGATTTCATTTACGGTACCTCACTGGGGGGGGGGGGGGAGAGATGAGCCCATCGACACTGGCATTCCAAACACACAGTCAATCACATCTGACACAGTTTTATAGAACAGACATTGACATTTCCGTAGCGTATTTCATATGTTTTGAATGGAAATCATGAGGCTATTGCGCATTGCGAACAGCATGGAATGCAAAGTGAATAAATTATTAGTAATTAATTCTTTATTTGTCATGGTTGCCCGATGTACCGACGATAGCAAATGTATAGTTGCCCGTTTGAAATTCAGGTTGTCATGGGCAATCGGTTACGGTATTTCGAACCCTGTTTTAGTATGCTATTTTGTCCATTGTCATGGAGTTCAGCACCCTTAACTTGCCAGATAGCTTGCAAATTTTGATGGAGGTTCCAAACTTTATTGTCAGATACCCTGATAACATTCCCATATGGGTCCATATGGGGTGGATCTGAGCCCCATATAGGCTATTAAAATCTAGATTTAAATTCAGGATTTACCCAGATGTGCCTCATAAGTGGAGGTGGATATAGAAGCTACGTAATAGCCTGAGTCAACAGTTCAATCCTAAGAAGTACTACTATGAAGTTAATTAAATCTTGCCCATATGGGCTGTGGGTGCAAACGGCATGGGCCCCATATGGGAAACAACATGGGCTCATGCTAGAATGCCTGTAGCAGGTCGTCACTTTCGTAGATCGTTGATTTGTTGTACCTGAACATTTTGGGTGCGGGCGGGTTGGATTGGGAACTGTGTTGTGCAAGGAGCGTTCTCAAAACATTTGTCCAGCCGACTTTTAAAGGCGTTGAGAGGTGGAGTGGTTACAACAGTATCAGGAAGATTATTCCAGTGGTTGTTTACTCAATTGCTGAAGAACCATTTTCTGGTGTCAGTGTTGATTCGCTGCTTGTGTAGTTTGAAGCTATTGCCATGGGTTTGGTCGCATTTGTCGGATGGCAGAAGGCTCTCGGCTTCAACCTGGTATATGCAGTGCATGTATTTGTAAGCGTCGATAAGGTCACCACGTAGACGTCGATAAATTAAACTTGGCAGTTTCAGGAATTTCAGGCTGTTCCCATTTAGCCCTGGAATGGTTTTGTTGCTCTACGTTGATCTTTATATCTTTTTTGTATACATGCGACCAGATGAGACAACATTTTCATATTCCAAGTGGGGTCGTACTAGGATTTAGGAAGTCAAAGGACCTGCGGATCATGCTGACTAATTTATTTACTTTGTTGGCTGCTGTTTCAGCATGTTGGTTGCACTTTAATGCATTGTCAACATAGACACCAAAATCTGTCTCACATGTAGTTTCCTCCAGTGTTATAGCTTTAGACTTTTCTCGCATGTATTTGTATCTGGCATTTGTTCTACCCAAAGGCATACATGTAACTTTACATTTTGTAGCATTAAACATCAGTTGCCAATTGTTGACCCATTCTTTCAGAAGATTCAGATCGCCCTGGAGGTTGTTGTCGAGATCTTTGAAAACCATTTGGTGTCATTCGCAAACATCTTGATCATATTGTGTACTTCATCCAGCATATCAATAATGAAACAGATGAATAATGTTGATCCCAAAAGTTAGACACATTATCAGGTACTACCAAGATTTTACATAAATTCACTACAAACCTTATATAAGCAACAAGAGAATACTTAAAATAATCGATTTATGCATATACTTTTTAACTGGTTCAAGTGGTTGGTATGGGTTTGGTGATTTGCATAAGGAAAGTACTATTAAATTCAGTGTATATTGCACACTTTTTTGCTCAAATTACATATTATAAAAACCCACTGCGCACTATATACAAGGATAAATATTTTCCACATTTTTTCCCTCAGAATTTTTCGTCAGAATCGCAAAACTCAGAGCTCAAAATGAGATTTTATGGATCGGGAATCGGTCGGGAATAACGATCGCATTCTATCATGTCTATAATGGTACTATCTCAACTGGATCGTTGAAATGTCTTACTACTGTCTAAATATTGTGTTATACCTTTATTAAATACCATATTGTGTTGTAAAATGATCAAATAAAGCATCATTTAACTTCTTTACAACGCCATTGTTTCCTGTAATTTGTTCTAATTTATTCAGAGTTGGACATAGAGATGTTTAAAATCCATAGACTGCTATCCAGACATGGCCATAAATGAGTTGAAATAAGTATGATATATAACCGCCCGGGTGAACTTTTTGGCCTGTATGACCCGGCCGGCAACAAAATAATTTTTTTTTCCCCCAATGTGTGATATTTCCATGACACTGTTAGCTTGTGAAAATCGCGTTGTTAACAATTAAAAAACCCATTTTTAATGCATCTCTACTATGAGATACGAAAAGAGACTTACATGTACTTTCCAATATATTTTGCATCAAAATCGCTAACATAGATGCTATATATCGCTAAACCATTTCCTGTTCACATAAAATTTAAATAAAATCTCCAATTTGCGTCGTAAATAAATGACTCTAGCTCACGTGATCATAATGCGCGTTTCCTTAAGGACGAATTTAGGCCGTCACGTTGATAGCTACTCAGTCAAGGTACATGTACTTGAGACTGTCCTCCTATTGGCGAAAGTACCCACCCGAGTAAAACTATTGATATTTTGGCACTACTCCAGCATGAGAGAGACGATCTAAACGTACCACAACTGGCACCTATTACTCGTGATCCGAATTGACAGTAAGGTTTCGGTTTGTTTATAGGGCAGAATAATTGTATTTATAAACTTAGAAACTTTATATACTTATAAACTGTATCAAAGAGCAAATTTGTAAGAATAGCGTGTATAATAATAACAATCGTGTCACAGGGTGTGTCTACTTCAGACCGATCTCTGCCCTGATATATTCCCGGCCCCTCTGGAAGTCAACACAGGCCTTGGATTTGTAAATCTCGACCGCCTATTAGATTAATACTAGTAGTAGGCCATGTATGTTCAAGATATAATAAAGTTTATTCCACACTTTTGTTGTCAAAATGTGCGTAAAACAGTCTTGGCGTGATTAAATACCTTCCTTATAAATATATTTTAAGACCAAATTTATGTACCAAACAACAAGCACAGGATAAAATGTGCATCAATTTTGTAATGCTGATCAACATTAAATGATCCAAATTGAATTATTACGAACGACAATATAGCCGGCTTCTTAAGTTGGCGAGCCAGCGGTTCTTGAGATGGGAGGCACCATGTTCTCGAGAGATATTATACGCTAACGGGAGTTTATCAAACGGGTACCCGTTTTTTAAGATCAGGATAAAACTCAGTTCCTATCGCGCAATGATAATATATAGATATTCCCGAGTTCCGAGTCCCCGATTCCAGAACATTTATATCCGAGTACTCGCTCTAAAATAAACTCTTCAATTGGAGGCGAATCACGTGATTTGTATTTTTTCGCGACGCCATTTTATATTAAATTGTGGATTCATTTTGATGCAATAAACGAGCGTTATTAAAGGATACGCAATATTTAGGCGCTCAAATCAAATAATTTCACTACCCCGGTGATGTTTTGAGGTATACATTAAACGTAGGCGGTGGGAATTCTTACGGGAGAAAATACGTTGAATTTCCGTGGTATCAATTTTAGAACTTTTTTGGGAAAACTCTGTAATATAAGCCCACCCCCCCTTCTCAGAGATGTTTGGTTGGAAATTGAACAACTCTTGTCCTAATAGAAGCCTAGGCTATTATTAAGCGAAATACAGTATTCAGTGATCCGACCCATTTTTGTGTTTTAAACGGCGTTTGTAATTCCCAATCGGTAACAGCCTATGATTCTACTACAGGTAGTAATATTTCATTGATAAATTTTGATTCCCTGATGGGCATTTCCGATCAGAACCAATCAGATTATTTGTGACACTACGTCATGGAAATACGTCATTACAAATGTTATTGCGTTTGGAACACTTCCTCTATACATACCGCTACTGCATTTCTATTGGCCACTACGGTAATGTGCATGAAAACTATCCAATCACAAGCGAAGAACAATATATACTCTGCTTAATGTACAACACCCTGTTTGCATTAGTTCTTCACGCCGGATACAGCGAGAGATATGAATTGCAATCTGCAAAGTCAATGACGATGGAAACTAAAGATATTTTTCCAACTACAGTTTGCGTTACAATAACTGTGCAAAAACCACAATCGTCGCTGGTTAAAACTATATTAAATAAAAGAATAACTAAATATCCTGCAGCAACAAGTTTTCTGGAATTTTTCGATCACTAGTATTGTGAATAAAAAGTTATGGTTTATTGAGAATATCCATGTCTTATTTTAATTCAAACTACATCATAAGTCTGAAAAGGGAAAAAAAGTTAAAAAAATTTTTCCTCCCTCCCTACTGACATTTATTCCTCCCACCCGGTTTGCAGGAAACAGATTCTTTTTTATGGATGGCCTTACATCAAACTACGCACGCATTTAATATGTTATTGTTTTACAAAATATAAATCTGTCTTTTTAGTGTGTATACCTAAAATGCATATAATCTGTGAGTAGGTTGTCATTGATTGGAGAGCAGTCATCAGATGAAGGCATGGCATAAACGAAGAGCATTTCATCCTGCTTTCTGATTTCCAATAAGCCTGCCTGTTCTATATCGCGTCAATCAGACCGGGGATAAGCTCGCCACAATGACCATTGGACACAGTCAATCAAACGCTATTATTTAGGTGTGAATCACTTAATGATATATCTGATAGATTTATAACTTAACAAACATTCTGTTGAATATTTTGAAACCAATTTGACTGAGATCCAGTCAAATTAGTTTCAAAATATTCAATAGATTACTTGTATAATTACCTTGAAACTGGGAATTCATAAATATTAAAACAAGGAAGATTTGACCAACACTCGCATCTGTGATATATTCTTCACTCAGGCAGCTGTGAGGTCAGTCATAAAAAAAACCATTTTTAAAGGAATGTTATTGAAAGCTGTTGACATTGTGTTTTAGCTTGTCACCCTAAAATTGGCATACGTCTTTGGGATGTCACGCACAAGCTGTCACTCATGTTTGGAGAAGATCCCTCCAGTAGACCCAGAGTTATTGATAAATGCGCTAAAAATTTACATTTTGAAAAAAATGTTGCCGATGGCTGTTGTGTTTTAGGATTTTCTGCAAAATTGGCATACGTCTTAGTCTCTTAGGGCCATTGAAAAAATTGCAGCAGAAATGTCCATCTTGAAAACAATGTTGCTGAAAGGTGTTGCTGTTACACTTTATCTTTTGACCAAATTGTACCTAGCGACCCTAAACATGGGGAAAAATAATAAGCTTATCAATCAATCAATCATATTCCATTTTTGTGAGAAGGCTAAAAGCCTGTAATGACAGATTCCTAATTCCCTATTTCAATTCGGTAATAAAACATGGGATTTATATTGCCAGACAGATAGTTATAGTATAGCTATATATATTTAGGCGCTCAAATCAAATAATTTCACTTCCCCGGTGATGTTTTGAGGTATACATTAAACATAGGCGTAGGTGGTGAGAATTTTTACGGGAGAAAATGTGTTGAATTTCTGTGGTATCAGTTTTAGAACTTTTTTTGGAAAACCATTAGCACATAACTATTCAGAGAATGGGGAACGCGGGATAAGCGTGTGTGATTACAACAACAATGACAAATAGCGACCAAGTGAACAATCTTTATTCATCTAAAACTAATCATGAGTCAATACAAACAAATCAGTTATTTATTTAGTTTATTTAATCATTCACACATTCGGCTGATTGCCGGATGTTTGTTTCCATGATTGGTAACACGAGCAGAGCTTCACAAGCGTAAAAGTGTCTTGACAAAAATTTCAACATGGCGATTACACGATTATTTCATTTTATAATCGTCCACGATCATTTTGAATTATATAATCGCGATTAATCGAATAATCAAAAAATCATGCAACTAGGGTTGGGCGATTTTTCGATATTATCGTCAATATCACGATAAACCGAATACCGATACCGAAATCATCATAATTTCGAAAAATTGTAAATATCGTCAATACCGACAGGACGATATTGCACTTTTAACTGTGAGCATAATATAAATAACTACGTTAGAAATGTCATGCTCCTACCTCTATTCGGTCCAGTAATAGTCTTTAAGTAATAATCCAGTCTTTGTCCAAGGTAATAAAAACTTAATAAACTCCAAAATAATCTGTGTTCATTTAATTCATGGTTTGTTTGCGCTAATAAAATGATTTAAAGTACAAAATAATCCTTTGTTGTTCACTTTTCATAATTACATAAATAGACGACACCATGTTTTTTCTTGCCTCATTCTGAGTGTTAGTCAGTGGGGAATACCATTTGCACTACCCACATTCCATTCTGATGACGTCATTACTACAGGTCACGCTATTTATCCATTAGTCATTGATCTGCATGATTAAACATTCTTCTGACCGTGAAAGATTTAAACTTTAAAACTTTTGAGGTCGATAGGAAACCACACACACTTAATCCCTTATCAATACCACAGCTTGGAACGGTGGGTGAGGGGGGAGTTAATCTCTTGCTTTACCGTTATACGTTTTTATGTAACTTTATACAATATATTTAGTATTTTTAAACGAATCAGATCAAAATTCATTCCACATATAACATTACAGATTTATTCTAAGTGAGAAACAGCCTTAAATTAAATAATTTAGGCCTAATTATTTCCAGTCATCTATCTCTTGTGGCAGTTTTGGTTGCAGTGTTAACTGGGTTAATTTCACACATCCCAGCTATGCTGTGAGATCAATGGATAAGACCGCTAAGTAGTGAGCGAATTTGAATAGGTCTACAATGGGACAAATTAGTATTTAATATTACAGACCAAATAAAATCCGATATAATTGTTTCCAGTCTTCACACTGGTTCTCGTTCAAAATCATGCAGTGTTATTTTATTAATTTGCATCGTCTATGCTAGCGGCGGTCGTGATAACAGCTGTCGGAATTCTGCAGTGTGAATTCTGATTGGCTCAAGTATGATACGGCGGCCAATCATATTTCGCTCTGCGGAATTCCTTTCTGTGCAATGAAGTTAATGCGTATTCCTTGCTCAATCTTTTGACAGTTGTCGTAAGGCAAAGATAACACAAAATACAACACAAGAACAGAAGAAAATCCTTTATTTTTCTTATTTGTGATGAATACGGTTAGTTGCATTACATTCATTGCTTTAAACTGTATATTGAAGGGTATCAAAGTGTGGAATTTCGTGTATTAAATATGCAGAAATGGCAATCATGGCGATATCAATTTACGGTTTCAATGCAACAAATTTAATGAAATAACTTGTAGACACCACCAATTTGAAATACATGTTATTCTATGTTTACACCCTAACTCCACACCCCACCCAAATGACGATATATCGTGATACCGCAGTATTTTAATGAGATACCGATATCGTCATGCCTTGAGCAATATTGCCCAACCCTACGTGCAACCCTAACACATCATCTGTTGAAACTCTGTTAACCCATTAAAATCAGTCTAAAAAACTCTACTGAACTACACATTTAAAGTCACAACACATGATAAATCGTGCGGTTCGAACATTGACATTCAACGAAAATTCAATAGTCAATTCCTTGTGTATAGATCTATATACCTAGGGCGATGTGTACAGTTAGTCTGATATGTACGGTTAAAGTTATAATATAATAGGAACTACTCCATCACGGAGGTTCGCCTAAAGGATTCTGATTCTCTGGATCATATTCAAGAGGCGGTATCTACACAACAAGAAGAAGTTGTAAAATGACTACGAGACTATAAGTGGGACGAATCAGCCCCGGTACGAAACATCCATAGAGCGAACCTTCCGGTGAAAATGGAACGAATCGACTCATCTGAAAAATTGGATGAGCTGTCCACGGGCAAATCGTTCCTGGTACGAACCATCCCGAAACCGTCCCATCATAAATGGAAAAAGCTGTAAAGTGAAATAAAGCAGAAAACCTTTAGTAAAATCAAACGTTTTCGTAGAGGGAAAGAAACACGATATTGGGCACTTTCACTTTATTGCCTTAGACCAGTACACGGACATAAAATACGCGTGGCGAATTGTCAGTGGTACGAGATCATCAAATTCAAGCAGGAAGTGCACGTTCGAAAACTGGTAATTTGTCTTAAAGTCTGAAAAATAGAGAAAATGCTCTGCACGTGGTAACACAACTGTCGGGAGAATGGCATTTGACAGCACATGAACATTGTGAATGCTTACAGATAGTAATTCATGTTCTTTAGCAACGATTATATAAAATGAAAATCTTTAACTTCTTGTTCTGTATGATCGTTGTATCTTAGGAGAACCGTGAGGGATACTTTAGTGATTTGATTTTTTGATTTGATTTGATTTTGATTTGATTTGATTTTATTCTCTTGGTAAATATTACAAATTACAATATGATAACAGGGAGTCCACTGGAGGCTGTGCCTATTAGCTTGTGGACCCCTGACATAGAATAACATACAAATTACACATGATTTGACATAAGTAGACATAAGGCATTATGACAATATATTATACATAACTACAGACAAATAATATAGGATTTGACATAAAAAAAGAAGAGAAAAAAAAGAAGAAAAAGACAAGACATTTGACAAACATGGTTCACTTGTTTTTGATTGTTTTTCATACTGTGGGTAACATATTTCACTCATTGGAATGGGCTAGGGGATGAAAGGGATGGGGTGGGGTGGGGGCTGGAGTTCATCCTGTTTCTACTATTATTATTATTATTATTATTATTATTATTATTATTATTATTATTATTATTATTATTATTATTATTGTCTATCACCTTCTTTCCCTAGAGGAAAGAGAGTAAACCGGCTATGTGAATCTGTGTTCGAGTCTATTTCTTAGTGTGTTTGTCATGACTGGATTTTTTAGAGCTCTTAGATATGATCACGTTCTGGATCTGTGTATGTCTTGAGGAGTGCTGGTCCAATTTGACTCAGATTTTAACACAGAAGCTGCACACTCGCTGAATATTCAGAAAAGCCACCCGACCGAGAGTTGTTGGTGGCTTAGCCAACCACAGCCCCCGGTCAAGTCCTCTTCAAAACACCCAGCAAGAGGAGCTATGTCCCTTGGGATGTGTTGTCTGTAAGACCCAGGAGCCAGACATTCACATAAAATATAATATAATAAAATTAATTAAATTAAATATGATTATGGTTAATGAGACGGTAAAGATAACAATGGCCAACATGATTCTAGCAACAAACTGATTTGGTTATGACGTAAGTAATCTTCTGTACACATTTGGAATAGAAGACATTGCTGCCTTATGCAGAAAATTCTTCCACAAATTCCACTAGGTCCAGAATATTCAGCAGTACCGGTACCTTTTATTTTATGTAGATAATATATGTTATTCTCTTGGTAAATATTACAAATTACAAATATGATAATGGGGCTTGTGGACCCCTGACATAGAATAACATACAAATTACACATGATTTGACATAACCATTTATTTATAACCAGTTGTTTCACAATTGTAGGCCTAATTCCATTCCATTATGCGTTGTGAAGACTACAAGAAGGCTGGTACGGATCTTGAATTCGGACTACAATGGATAAGGATGATTACAGAGCTGTAAATATTACTGTAACTAAATTTGTAAATAATGAACAGCCAAACATGCCCAATAACTTAAAGTGTATGTACACGAATACAGACAGTCTATCAAACACATTTGAAGAACTGAAGACCAGGATAAACTGTATGGAAAGGGAGCCGGACATTATACTAATAACAGAGGTTCTGCCAAAGAATTGCATATTTCTCCCATCTAAGGATGAACTGGCCATTCAGGGGTATGAGATGATGCCCAGTGAATTCCCCATGGAAAAGAGAAGGGGCATTTTAATGTATGTGAAGGAAAATTTAAACCCATTGGGACTTACATTTGGAAATGATTTCCAAGAGCACCGCATGGTTAAGATTAACCTTGCAGAACATGGAAAGATGCTTATTGGTCTAGTGTACAGAAGTCCAGATAGTACTGAAACTAACAACAAAGAGCTGGAAAGGTTACTTAGACAAGCTACTGAGGCTGTGGCAGGTTACTCACACATTCTCATCGTGGGGGATTTTAATTACCCTAAAATTAACTGGGATTCATGGGCAGGAGAAGAGAAGGATGAATTGTTCATAGAATGCCAAGGGACAGTTTTCTAGTACAGAAAACAATTAAACCTACTAGAGTGAGAGAGGAGGACAAGCCAAGCCTGCTGGATCTAGTCCTGACAAATGATGAAGATCTTGTCACAGAGATAGAGTACGATTCGCCCCTAGGAAAGAGTGACCACGTAATAATCAATTTTAATTTCTTATGTACATACACCCCAGGCAGGAATATGAGTGTAAAATAAAACTATGATTGCGGTAATTATGACAAATTAAGAGAGGCCATGACAATCGATTGGCAAAAACTGTTTAAAGATAAAAATGTAAACGAGATGCTCAAAATGTTTATGCAGAGGATGAAGGAAGCAGAGGAAAAGTTTATACCGATAACGAAGCCAAAGAATACTAAAAAAAGAGAAGCTAACGTGCCAATCACACCCCAGACCTGGAACGCAATTAAGCATAAGAAAGCAGTCTGGAATAAGTATGTGAGGAGGCAGGATAAAGAGGATAGACTTCAGAATGCAAAAGCAAGCAATAAAGTGAAGGCAATGATGAGAAGAAATAAAAAGGATAAAGAGAAAGAAATAGCGAAAAATGCCAAGAGAAATCCAAAAATGTTCTGGAAATATGCCAACTCTAAGAGGAAAAGCAATGTAGGAGTATCTGAACTAACGGATATGAGGGAGGGGACTGTAGGAGTAGCGATGGACTTGGAGAAAGCAAATATACTGGCTGACTTCTTTACAAGTGTATTCACAGTAGAGCCCCCAGAAGATCTTTCACAGTTCAATTCAAGAGGAGCAGGTCAGGTATCTGTTGATTCACCATTTGAGGAGGCAGATGTATACAATTTATTATCTGTCATAGACACAACAAAATCACAGGGGCCAGATGCCGCTCATCCACGAGTGCTTCATGAGTTACGAGAGGTGGTGGCGGCGCCACTAACTCTGATTTTCAATGCCTTATTTGAGAGCGGGTCTGTACCAGAATTATGGAAAAGTGCAAACATCACTCCAATATTCAAGAAAGGGGACAAGAAAAGCCCAGGGAATTACAGACCAGTCAGCCTAACTAGTGTTATAGGAAAGGTGTTTGGGAAGCTAATTCGTAAACGAATCATAGAGCATATGGACAGAAATGACCTGCTAAACGACCAACAGTTTGCTTTCATGAGCGACAGATCAACTAGCCTGCAACTGCTTAAAGTTATGGACGATTGGACTGAGATTCTGGATAGGGGAGGAAACATAAATGCAATCTATATGTTCGACACAGTGGCCCACAAAAGATTATTATTAAAACTGAAAGGCTACAGTATAAGTGTCAAGATGTGTAACTGGGTAGCTGATTTTCTAACTGGTCGTAAATAACGAGTGTGCATCAACGGAGTAGCATTAGAATGGCAAAATGTGACAAGTGGCACCCCACAAGGTAGCATTATAGGGTCAATGTTATTTGTTATATTTATTAACGATCTCCCTGACTGTGTTCAGTCAACAGCCTATTTGTATGCGGATGATACAAAAGTATACAGAGAGGGGAGGTCAGACCAGGATAGGAAGGAACTGCAGGAAGACCTAAATTCACTACAACGCTGGTCCGATAAATGGCTTTTAAGATTCCACCCAGATAAATGTAAAGTGTTAGAAATTGGACAAAGATATAGATCCGAGACACCTGTATACAATCTTTATAATAATCAAGGAGAGCCTGTAGAGTTGGAATCGGTGGAGGACGAGAAGGACATTGGTATAGTAGTAGACCGGCATGTCAACTTCAGGAACCATATGAAGATTAAGGTAAACAAAGCAACTGGTATCATGGCAACCATCCGAAGAACATATGAGTACCTAGACGAGGAGAGCTTTACCTTACTATATAAAGCATTGGTCAGGTCACAACTGGAGTATGCTGGCAGTGTATGGTCTCCTTATAAGAAATGTGACATCGACATGATTGAAAATGTGCAGAGGAGAGCCACTGGGTGTGATCCTGCTCTTAAAGGGCTATCTTCTTCTTCTACTACTTTTCGATTGCTGGTATCACACTTGGAGAGCCGTTCTCAAGATGAAATCTGTGGTTTTCTGCAGTTCTTCCACATGCCCATACAGCTTTTCAAGAAAAGAGGTTGACAAAGGCCAGATCCCTTCTCTCAGCAGCTGATACGTACTGCAACATTGAAGTATGTGCTCTGTGGTCTGTTCTGCTTCTCCACAAGCACAAGCGGGCGATGTCGTAAGGTGGAACCGCCTGTACATGTGTTGGTTTAGTCTGTTGTGTCCTTAAAGTGCTATCATATGAGGAAAGGCTTCGAAGACTAAATTTGCCTACTCTGAAGTACCGGTGACTGGAGGGAGATGTCATCGAACTATGCAAGATTGTCCACGGAAGATATGACAATAGGGTTACCAGAGATATGCTAAAATTTAGTAATGTGGTCACAAGGGGGCACAGCTTCAAGTTGATCAGGTCGTTCTCCAGACTCGATATCAGGAAGTACACATTCATAAACCGTGTAACAGATGTCTGGAATGACCTACCTGAGGAAGTAGTAATGACACCTAGCCTAAGGTGTTTTGAGTGCTGGCTGGACAAATTCTGGGCGGATCTCGAAATGAAGTACAATCATGAGGCTTAGTATTCCAGTTGACACGAGTAGATAATCAGGTAGGGGTTTGGTGCAGAACCACACCAACACCCGAAATAATATGTAACGTATTGGCTTTAAAGATTATATTCATGTGGGGGAATGTAAGCGTGTATAGTATAGGTAATAGGAGTTACGGGCGGAACCGTGCCAACCTGTAATTTATACAATTTAAAAAGATAAATAGGTCAGTACACAGTTTGTGTAGGGATTGGGTGCGGAACCGCACAACCCCATAAGCTTATACATAAGGATTGGAGAAGAATTTGTAGTGTATAGTTTATATAGGAGCTGAGCACGGAATCGCGCCAATCCACAATATATACAATTGTATATAATAGTAAGGTGTAATTACTTAGCACGGTACATAGTTATATGGGAGTTGTGTGCGGAACCGTGCCAATCCACAATTTATATAGAGATAAGATAGTCATTAGGAGTTGCGTGTGGAACTACACCAACCTGTAATTTAAACAATTTAAAAAGATAAATAAGTCAGTCCACAGTTTATGTAGGGGTTGGGTGGGGAACCGCACAAACCCATAGGCTTATACATAAGGACTGGAGAATTTGTAGTGCATAGTTTATATAGGAGCTGAGCACGGAATCGCGCCAATCCACGATATATACAATTGTATAAAATAGTAATGTGTAAGTACTTAGCACGGTACATAGTTAAACGGATGTATATAACTTGTATGTATATAACATAGTTAGGCAAATAAATTTGAGGGCACAGATGTGCTATATAAGAATATGGAGATGGAGCAGAACATAAAGGCAGCGTATGCCTGCATTGTAAAACTAAACTAAACTAAACTAATATCAGAACTATGGCTATGTAAGGCATGCAATCTCACAAGAGTGACAGAACGGAGAGAGCATTTTGCTAAATATGCAGCAAATAACGACACGTCTGCACCGCCAGCTTTCTCTGTTCCCACTACATCTATACCCGCTGTTACCACCACAGCCTTCAATACATCCTCAAATCACATAACTCAAGGAAATACAATAATCCACGAACCATCAACCACACCAACCCACATAGTGCAAGTTGGAACGCCAGCCCATGCAACACTACCTATATTATCTGATTTGCAACAGTCACAAGATGATGATATGCAAAATGGTGTTACCCCCCATTCTACACATACATGACATACCACACGATAATGACAACCGTAATGGAGATATATCCAGTCTCTGCATTTTCTGTTCCTGTGGTAAGCCAAATGACAATTACATGGCGATATGCTCCAATTGTAAAAATTGGGAACATTATGCATGTACCAAGCTGCCACCTTACATGCTCTCGGCACTTACATCTAAATCCCGTCGAAAATACACTTGTAGTGCTTGTACAGTGATAACCAAACATATTCGAGAATACCTTGAGTGGTATGGATCAGCACACGAAGTCCTTGTAACAACCATTGCTGATCATGATAGTACTGAACCCTTGTCTGAAACATCCAATCATGAAACAAATAGTACTGAAATGGGAGGCAGTATTGCTGATAAGCAAACAGCACATGAAGTCATTGAAATAACTAGTGCTGATCATGATATTACTGAACCTGTGTCTGAAACACCAAATCCTGCAATAAATTGTACTCAAAAGGCAGCCAGTATTGCTGATTATCAAATAAACACACAACTGACAGAAGTACCTCCACCTACCAATTCCAAACCATCTGCTTCTGTAGGAACAGAAACAACCAATAATATCGATATTCTTCATAAGTTGGTAAAGCAGGTTAATGAAATGCAGAATAACTTTGATGCATTGATAAAACATGTCAATGATCTCCAACATAGAACATAAACTAATGATACCGGTACTCCACAACATTCATCTTATAGAGATATTCTCGCAACTAGCAACTAGGTTGTTTCACAAAGTCTGTCTACCCTGCATACTGGCAAAACAACGCCAATTTTGAAGGTCAGGGAAAACACCCAAAGTGTCAATGTTAGGTCAATTCCTGTAGTGAACAATCGAGGGACACATCCAAATCAGACACCAAACCCATATGTCCAACACCTGACATCAGGATACTCCCGAACTATAGTACCGATTCAACATGAAATACCACCATCGCTTACTCAGACTGATAATGGCAGTCATTACCACACTAAAAATCAGGATAGTGATTACATATCTAAGAGCAGATTAGAAGGATTTTCCAATACCAAACCCACTTCCACCAACGCGAATGATAATTGGACTGACCAACGAAAAAAGGTCTTCATTATCGGTAGCTCCACACATAGAAAGTTAAGTGGAAGATATATGTCTACCAATGAACTCAATATTAACATTCGAACTCTACGTGGGGCACGGATTAATGATTTAACAGACCAATTAGACAAATACCTTTAAGTCAATAGTCACGATCCTATTGTCATACATGTAGGTAGTGTGACGGAGTGATTTCGCTTCTGGTGAAGTCACTGCGTCACAGTGGTTGTTAGCGTTTTCATTATTTTTAAATCTTTCATATTTTTGTTGTGGTATGGTAACTTTAAGTCTGATGACGTATGTGTGTGGATGTCATTTCATGCATGAGTCTGTGCAATAGACATCTGTGCCACCGGCGTAGGAATATATCAATGATTTACAGGAAAATTCCTGCAAATTGTACGGCAGGGACTGTGTTCAAGATAGGCATTGGTGGATGACTGCAAAACAATGGCAGTGGGCGGAATTGAGATGTCCTGCTTGAAATAATGTGAAGAAAGAAAAAATTTAATCTACCTGCAATCACTATCTTGTTGTGATTTCCTCTCACTCTGACCAAGTTGTCCACCATTCAACACCTGATATACAACGTATTAAAGATCCCAAAAAGCTGATGAATTCATTTTCAATAAATTAAATTTCTGGCCTTATCTTGACGTATTCAAAATTTCTTTCTTAAATTTGTTTAGGTTCTTGTTTTAAAATCGATTAAGGAAAATCATTTCGGATCAGTTTAGAACATTATAGAATCAAAGGTTCATCGTTTGAAATCGCTAGCTTACAGTAGCAACGGCATTGGCAAATGAAACCAATAAAGTATGATTCAAGATTACTCTGCCTTAATTGATCGCATTCGCTATATATGCCCTCACATTCAGGTCTTTGTATCACCCTTGCTGCCATGACCACAAAATGAGTATTGCCATAATCTAACACTTGAGTTCGATTGTATCCTACT
The DNA here is from genome assembly GCA_034401795.1 of Chaetoderma sp. LZ-2023a. Classification (NCBI taxonomy): domain Eukaryota; kingdom Metazoa; phylum Mollusca; class Caudofoveata; order Chaetodermatida; family Chaetodermatidae; genus Chaetoderma; species Chaetoderma sp. LZ-2023a. The sequence goes on along the minus strand of CM067367.1, from coordinate 15,247,072 downwards.
AAGCCTGTCTGAAACGCAACATACAACATTTATAGACAACTCACCACTTTTCTTCACTCCCAGTGGTGAGGTGTATAAGGAATTATTTTATGATCACATACATCCAAATGTGCAGGGGACTCGTATCCTATCAGAAAATATTTTAAACTACCTCAACAGTACCCCTATCAACAATTCTTACAACACCTATGCTTTCGATGTTCGAAAGACTTACCCAGCTGAGAGATAAGCTTACAATCCACATTTTTATGATGGAAGGATCCATGGGAGGAATCCACAAGCATATACTACAAGTCATACACGAATCAGCAACATGCCCAATCAACACCTTACACACTACAACACAGGCACCCCACCAAGCAAGTACTATTAAGTACTACTAATAATTCCTCTAAGAAGATGATCGTAAAACCTAGTTTAGTTGAAGATGCACCTCTTATAAACGTAAAGAACAAAACTAAAAACCATAACATGCTCTTAAGTGACAAATGTAGACCAAATATATCGTCAAAGAAAACGTCTAGCCCAACCCATGCCAATTTCATACATGACAGTGATATCACAGTTTTATACACTAATGCAGATGTCTTCACGCAAGACAAAATTATTGTACTGAAACACTTAATCCAAGGCAAACCATCACATATCATAGCCATAACTGAGGTAAAACCAAAGAACTATAAAGTTCATCGAACACTAGCTGATTACAACATAGAGGGGTACAACACTGAAGAATCTAATATTGCTGACAAACACGGGAGAGGCATTCTTTTATTCAAAAGGAAATCTATATCCTATAACCTGATAACCACCCACGATGCATTTGTAGAATGTCTCGTCTGTGATTTAACTGTGGAAAAGAAAACTCTAAGGATCGGTGTATTTTATAGAAGCCCACATTCAGATAGTTTGAACAACATACAACTTTGCCATGCACTACATACATTATGCTCTGATAACAGACGCACACTTATACTGCGTGACTTTAACATGCCGCATATTAACTGGTCACTAGCTACATATACCAGTGCTACTAATTTGGATTTTACTTATCACTTTATTGAGACAATAAGAGATTGCTTCCTACAGCAATTGATAACAACTCCCACTAGAAGACGGGGCTCGGCTAAGCCCTCAATACTTGATCTACTATTCACAAATTATCCTGAACTAGTGGGTGACATAGTTGTTAATGCCCCACTTGGTAAGAGTAATCATTCTTTAATACAAGTTACAATCCATCTCAACCGGGTCAGCAGTACAACCACAAAATTGCGATATTGCTATGATAAAGCAGATTATAAAGTTATGAATGCATATTTGAACATAGACTGGAGCAACCTTATGGGAAGGTCCAATGATGTTAATGATCTTTAGAAATTTTGGAAATATGTTCAATCCCTGACAAAAACAACAATTTGTATCCCTGATTTGTAAATACCTAATAATAATAATAATGGTGTTTTTACTAAAAATGGTAAGGAAAAGGCAGATGTTTTAGCTGACTACTTTAATTCTTTTTTCACTGTTGAACTGGATGAAGAGGCACCGTCAATTTCAACTAGACATATAATTACGCAGTTTCCACCAAATTGTTAATATCACTCCAGACATTGTGAAAGAAAAATTATCCAAACTCAAGATTTCTAAATCTCCTGGACCTGACAAATTACATCCTAGACTAATATATGAACTTAGGCAAGTATTTTGCAATCCTTTATCATTGCTTTTAATAGATCACTAGAATCTGGGAAATTGCCAGACTGTTGGACTAACGCCAATATATCAGGCATATTAAAAAAGACGGGACAAAAAGAAACCTGAAAATTATCGCCCAATCAGCCTAACGTCTATAGTGTGTAAAACAATGGAATCAACAATTAAGGATACAATAATGGACCATCTAAGAACAAATAAAATGCTTTCAGATAAACAATACGGCTTTATCAGTGGGCGATCTACTGTTCTGCAATTTCTAAATGTACTTGAAAAATGGCTGCAGACACTTGATAAAGGCGGGATGATTGATATTGTCTACTGCAACTTTATGAAGGCATTTGACAAGGTTCCTCACAAACGTCTCATAAAAAAGTTGTCTATATATGGCATAGAAGGTAAATTGTTAGATTGGATACAGGCATTTTAACCAATAGAATGCAACAGGTATTAATTAAAACAACACAGGTCACAAGTGGCATACCACAGGGTTCTATTTTGGGACTACTTCTTTTCATAATATATATATCATTGATCTTCCTGATGCAGTTAACTGTGGTTCTGAAATGTTCCTGTTTGCAGATGACACAAAACTCTTCAGATCATTTTTTAATCCAACAGACTGTATTTCACTGCAAAAAGACATAAATTCGACATGTTCATGGACGGATGATTCATTATTAAAACTTCACCCAGATAAGTGCAAATATATGCGAATCTCTACCAAAAAAACAGAACCACACCCCTATACAACGAACTTATGCAGCCATACTTTAACACACTCCCCTGCTGAAAAAGATATTGGTGTAATAATCGATGAAAAGCTAAATTTCGACCAGCACATAAGTGAAAAGATAAAAAAAGCAAACCAAATAATGGGATTAATCTGACGTACATTTGGCTATATAGATAACTATAATTTTACACACCTATTCAAGGAACTCGTTAGACCACATATTGAATATGCTAATGCTGTCTGGGCCCAACATTTGAAAAAAACACATAAATGCTGTAGAAAATGATCAAAGACGAGCCATCAAGTTCGGTCCTGGCCTACGCCATCTATCATACAGTGAACGCCTACAAACGTTGAAATTACCAACCTTGAATTTCGTAGATTACATGGCTATATGATAGAGATTTTTAAACATCTCAACAACAAATATGACCAAGGAACATCAGACTTCATTGAACTTCACAACACAAATACTAATGCAAGAGGCCATAACTTAAAACTCATGAAAGTTAGACCCAGACTAGACATAAGAAACTACTCCTTCCCATTGTGGTACACTGATCATCGGAATAAACTCTCTGAATATGTCATCAGCGCACCTTCAATTAATTCTTTTAAACATAGATTGGACACACTTGGGGAAAGTCACCCTATGCGCTTCAACTTTGAAGCTAAACCTACATGTATTTCCAATTCTACTTCAATACCAGTTGACTGATGTGAAACTGTTATTCCTGACATTAGAGGCCCGCGGCCTGCTGCCGGATGTCCTTTCATTGTATCATTGTATCATAGGTAGACATAGGTCATTATGGCAATATATTATACATAGCTACAGACAAATAATATAGGATTTGACATAAAAAAAGAAAAGAGAGAAAAAAAAGACAAAACGTTTAACAAACATGGTTCATTCGTTTTTTATTGTTTTTCATACTGTGGGTAACATATTTCACTCATTGGAATGGGCTAGGAGATGAAGGGGTGGGGGTGGGGTGGGGGTTGGTGGGGCTGGGGCTGGAGATCATCCTGTTTCTATTATTATTATTATTATTATTATTATTATTATTATTATTATTATTATTATTATTATTATTATTGTCTATCACCTTCTTTCCCTAGAGGAAAGAGAGTAAATGTGACCATGTGGGTTTATGTGCGAGTCTATTTCTTAGTGTGTCTGTCATGGCTCCATTTCTTAGAGCTCTTAGATATGATCAAGTTCTGGATCTGTGTATATCTTGAGGAGTGCTGGTCCAATTTGACTCAGATTTTAACACAGAAGCTGCACCCTTGCTGAATATTCGGAAAAGCTACCCGACCGAGAGTTGTTGGTGGCTTAGCCACCCACAGCCCCCAGTCAAATCCTCTTCAAAACATCCAGCAAGAGGAGCTATGGCCCTTGGGATGTGCTGTCTGTAAAACCCAGGAGCCAGACATTCACATAAAATATAATATAATAAAATAAATTAAATTAAATATGATTATGGTTAATAATACAGTAAAGATAACAATGGCCAACATGATTCTAGCAACAAACTGTGTTGGTTATGACGTAAGTAATCTTCTGCACACATTTTGAATAGAAGACATTGCTGCCTTATGTAGAAAATTCTCCCACAAATTCCACTAGGTCCAGAATATTCAGCAGTACCTTTTATTTTATGTAGGCGATATGTCAAACCGGAGTGTAGAGGTAAGGCAAGAGCAGTAATATTTATATTGTTAACAGGTGGTTCTTCATGATGAATTACTGGTAATTGCTGTGGTGTCCGGGCGCATCAAGGTGCATTAACTAATGTATAAGTGAGGTCCAATTACTCGATTTAGTACTTATTAATGAACATTTGTTTAATAATATGTTTGTAGGAATTTTGACTAATAATCTGTGTACGTGTGTTCGTGTCTGTGTTATTCCAGAGTTTTGTAGCTTGAATGGATGGTTTTTGTTTTGAGATTTCCATTCTATTGTATTCTGTGTGAAAGTTGTGTCTAGATCTGGTGTTGTATGAGTGTATTTCCATGTTTAGATTAAAGAGAGAGGACAGTGAATTTGGTAGATTACCTTTGAAAAAATCTTTTATTATTGTATATAATTGGAGATTACCAATATCTTCTAGTTTTATTAAATTTTCTGTCTGGTAAACGTTCTGGGCCTCTCCTGTTTGTGCAAAAAGTTTAATGGCTTGCTTTTGAAGTGATTTTAGTCGTGCCAGTCTGATTGTATATGTATTAGTCCAAATAGTGTTGCAATAAGTAATTTGTGGGAGTATTAATGTGCAATATAGTGTTTTTAGTATGTTAGGTGGTAAGTATAACTTAAGTCGTCGCATGATCCCAATGTTTGTTGCCACTTTAGATGCTACAATCTCTATTTGTTTCTCCCAGGTTAGATCTTTATCCAGATAGACACCTAAGAATTTAGCAAACTCAGCCTCCTGTACTTCCTGATTATCAATGTACAATTTTGGCAAGTCATTTTTCTTTAGTTTTCTAGATTTTGTAAAAAGCATGTAATTAGTTTACCCGACATTCAGTGATAATTTATTTACTTTAAACCAATTTATTACTTTTTCTATTTCTTCATTTACATTTTTATATAGTGTTTCTATGTTCTTTTTGTGGCAAAAAGCATTGGTGTCATCTGCAAACAGTATTAATGAAAGGTGCTGACAAACATTGGGCAAATCATCCATATATATTAACAACAAGAGAGGTCCAAGTATTGATCCCTGCTGGACACCACAGACTAGGTTTTCATTGCTAGAGCAAGCTCCATTGTATTGTACGCACTGTACTCTGTTTGATAAATAACTTGTTGTCCAATTTAGGGCAATTCCTCTCACTCCATAATAAGATAGTTTTTTATTATAAAGATCAAGAAAAATGCCAAGAATATATTCTTTGTTTTCTAGAGAATTTGTTATTTTTTCCAACATATCTATCAGAGCCAGCATTGTGGAGTGGTTTTGTCTAAAACCATATTGCGCCTTATAGTGAATAGAATATTTATTTAAGAAATGTATCAGTCTATTGTAGAAAAGTCTTTCTAGAAGTTTAGAAAATAGTGGAAATACTGAGACGGGCCTGTAATTAGTGAAGTCAGAAGAGTCGTTGGCTTTATATATTGGTGTCACCCATGCTACATTTAGTCGATATGGGAATATACCCTGCACCAGGGGAAGATTACAAATGTGGTATTTAATGTTTGTGAGAGACAGTTTTTAAAAATGTTCCATTTAAAATTATCAATGTCTGCACTTTTGTTCAGGCTAAATTGCATTAAGATTTTTGAGATTTCATCTGTGTTAGTAGGATTTAGAAAAACTGAGAATTGATAGCTTCCTGTCAGATAATCTACTATATTTGTATTGCTGCTGTTTCTGTTATATATCATCAGATAATGGGTTCAAGATTCAAGATTCTTACTTACTTACTTACTTACTTACTTACGTACTTACTTGCTTGCTTGCTTGCTTGCTTGCTTGCTTGCTTGCTTGCTTACTTGCTTACTTACTAAAAAAAATTCAAATTAGATTAAAAGATGAACTGCATGGTGTTAATTTTTGGCAGATTTGGTGGAAGATGGTGCTCGCGTAGACAGCAACATCGTCCACCAAAGCTGTTGAAAAATGTACTCCAGTTTTTTTGCTATTGACAGTAAAATATAGAATGTTGGCATCTGAGTGGTAAGGGTTAAAACAATTTGAACACCTTGTCAGAACAGGTCGTTTTTTACGTTGTTGGAGTGGGAGATATTGCTGCCTTTAAGGCAACCCTTTCTTCCAATAATTTGAAAGACTAGAATATTATATACATTTAACCCTTTCATGACAGGCCTGCCTCTCCAGTGGCCTTGAGGAACTTCCATTTTTTTCAGACCAAAAGAATGCCATTTTCGAAATTTTAACACTGGAATGATTGACTCGACTTGGCTTTCAAAAGGGCATTCAGGATATTTTGATTTTCTTGACCAGATTAGCCATTATATGGTTAAATAAATATATATATGCATCTGTACATACTATTTATACACACTTGGAAACACATAATCATGCAATTGTCTGACAGTAAGAGAAGATCTATTTGTTGGAGTTTGACATATCACAAATAAAGCGAGGCGACATATGGGTAGGGGTGATCATTTATATAATCATAGGTTATGCCAGTTAGGTCATGGGCAGATATGAGCGAAGGTACGGCCAAGTGACATGTCTCCTTGGAGAGTGACTAGTATTCAAATCACGGGTTAGACAAGCAAATAGGCATTGGGAACGTGACTTCATTTATGGATATTCAGGTAGAAATCAATTAAGTCATTGAAGCTAGAACAGCTTGACCCTATCATTGAGAAGTTCCAGAAAAACTAGAACTTTGTGATACCGAACGTATACCATTGTGCCTTTTTTAAATCAACCTGACTAGAAACCATTGCTGCCTAAGACAGCAACGGCTTCCAGACAAATTTAACCAAAACTAATCAACAGTTTTCCAAAGTGGTGACGTTGAAAATGAGATATATGGGGAGTTCATTGGTGAAAGTGTTGGGTTACAGTTTCAGGCATATAAACATTATTGTTACTTCACGTACGTAGGTAAGTGGTATGACAGACAAATATACATTTGGACTACACTTAGCACATACAATGTAACAGTATGTATAACACCACTTACCAAAGCAGCCAGACAACAGATAATACATAGGGGTTTGTGTACTATATATTACCGTGTTGAAGATTTGCCTGGTGTCACAATTTGCCAACTATTCTATGTGGATTCAAGTGTTATCATCATCTGTAAAATAATAATATGAAAGATTAGAATATTATATACATTTAACCCTTTCACGGCAGGCCAGCCTCTGCTGTGACCTTGAGGAACATCCATTTTTCTTCCAGACCAAGATAATACCGTCGTTGAAATTATAATACTGGAATGATTGGCTCGATAGCTGACCCCTTCATTCCAGTGGTAGACCATGAAAAATAATCTTCCCTTGGCTTGTAAAAAGAATATTTTGATTTTCTTGACCAGATTAGCCATTATAGGGTTAAATAATATATTTGTATATACATACTATTTATACACATTGGAAACACATAGTCATGATATTGTCTAACAGTAAGAGAAACTCTATTGTTGGAGATTGGATAGATCACAAGTAAAGTGAGGCAACATATATGGGTAGCGGTGAGCATTTATAACCATAAGTTATGCCAGTTAGGTCATGGGCAGAAAATAAAGCCAGATGGCATGTATCTTCGGAGAGTGATGACTATTCAAATCACCGGTTAGACAAGCATATAGGCATTGGGAGCATAACTACATTTATGGATACTCAGATAACACTCATTTAGGTTATTGAAGCTAGAACAGCTTAACCATTTCACTGAGGAGTTTCAGAGAAAGTAAAATCTTTGTGATATCGAACGTATACTGCTGTGTCCTTTGAAATCAACCTGACTGGGAAGCATTGCTACCTAAGATAGCAACGGCTTCCAGACAGATTTAACCGATAATATTCAGCAGTTTTCCAAAGTGGTGACATTGAAAATGAGATAAATTGGAAGTTCATCAGTGAAAGTGTTGGGTAACGGTTTCAGGCATATAAACATTATTATTATTATTTCACGTACTTAGGTAATCGGAAGGACAGACAGATATACATTTGGATTAGATTTAGCACATACAGTTTAACAGTATGTACAACACCACTTACCAAATCAGACAGACAACAGATAACACATAGTGATTTGTGTACTATATATTACCATGTTGAATATTTGCTTGGTGTCACAATTTGCCAACTATTCTAAATGGGTTCAGGTGCTATCATCATCTGTAAAGTAATAATATGAAAGATTAGAATATTATATACATATAATTTCACGACAAGCCGACCTCTGCAGTGGCCTTGAGGCACTTCCACTCTTTTCCAGACCAAGAGAATGCCATTTTAGAAATTTTAACACTGGAATAACTGGCTCGATAGCTGAACCCCTCATTTCAGTGGTAAACCATGGGAAAAAAAATAGTCTCTTGGCCTACAAATGGCCATTCAGAATATTTTGGTTTTCTTGAGCAGATTAGCCATGGTCAAATAAATAAATATGCATCTCTACATACTATTTATACACATTTGGAAATACATAATTATGATATTGTGTAACAGTAAGAGAAAAACTATTGTTGGAGTGTGGATGCTGTTTTGATTTTAGCATTGATATGTTCATCAAAGCTGAGCTTTTTATCGAAGATCACTCCTATGGCGTTCTCTGTGATTGCATGCTCCAGAATGCGGTCTGTAATGTTCAAAAATAATTTATAATCAAATTCATTATGTGGGTCAGAGTTTATATGTAGCACTTTGCATATGTCTGGGTGGAATTTTATCAGCCATTTTTCACTCCACTTCTGCAATTCTTGTAGATCATTTTGGAGTTGCTGTTTGTCATCCTCAGCTTTGATGATTTTGTACACATTTGTATCATCAGCGAAGAGCATTATGTCGCTTAATTATTACTTTATATGGGAGGTCATTTATGTAGATAACAAAAAGTATGGGTCCCAAGACACTTCTCTATGAGATGCCACTTGTTACTGCTCTCCAATCTGACTCCACTCCATTCACAATTACTTTTTGTCGCCGGTCTTTTAGAAAGTCTTCAATCCATCCAAGTATGTTATTCTGGATGCCATATGATTTTGCTTTTAGGAGTAATCGTCTATGGGGCACTGTATCAGAAACTTTCATAAAATCGAAATAAATTGTATTTATTTCATATCCGTCATCTAGAGCGTCTGTCCATGCATCTATCAACCTGAGTAGCTGAGGTGTGGTTGATCACTTGTCAATGAATCCATATTGTTTGGTGCTAAAAAGTGATTTGTTGTCATATATTTGATGATCTCTCTACGAATGATTTTTTCCATTAGTTTGCAGACTATGCTCGTTAGCCTCACTGGTCTATAGTTTGATGATAATTTTTTGCTTCCTTTTTTTAAAATTGCAGCTATGTTAGCTTCTTTCCAAGCATCTGGGAGTTTTTCTAGCCTAATGGAATTGTTGACGATAATACACAGTGAAATTTTCAGTTCATTACTTAGAGCTTTGAGAAAATATGGGTGTAGTTGATCCGGTCCTGCCGATTTTGATATGTTCAGCTGATTCAGTTCCTTTTCTATAATCTCTTCATCAATAATTATATCGTGCATGACATTTTCTACTTCCTTCATCTCGATTATGGGTAGATCGCCAGCGTTTTCCTTTGTGAAAACACTGTAGAGGAATTCTTGAAGCGTGTCTGCCTTTTCTTTCTCCATTTTTGTAAGTTCTGATTTTGGATCCTCTGGGTTCAGCAATAACGGCTGTATCCCATCTTTGACTTTGTACTGTGACTTAATGTATTTCCATGCTGAGTTATGATTGATTGTTATACCCATAGCTGTGCTTCTTTCAAAATTCTTTTTGAGCGTTTTCATCATCTTTTCTACTTTATTTCTGGCTCTGCAGTATAATTCATAGTAACCCTCATTTTCGTCTTTATATATTTCTTCCAGAGTTTGTGTTTATTCCTTACATTCTTTAGCTGATCTTTGTTACGTGGTACCTTGCCTTTATTGTTTCCTATTTTGACGTTATTGCTTGGAACATGCTTGTCTTCTATTTCACGAACTATTGTCATAAAAGTTTCCCATTTCTGGTTGAGGTCTAAGCTTCTCAATTTCTCCTGCCAATCTATCATGTTCATTTCTTCCTTTATATTGTCATAGTTGGCTTTATCATACTATTTCCTTATTCTAGAATACTCTCTACGATGGAGATAACAGTTGTATGTGAATATTAGTACACAGTGATCGCCCTTACCATATGGGCTGTTATATTCTAGGTCAGATATGTTCCCTTGTTCTAATGTGAAGATACGGTCCAGTATGTTTGTCATATTTGATCCTCTACCTCTGATTCAAGATTATTTATTTCCATATAGGTAAATAATTTGACAATTCAGTAAAGGCATCCACCAAAGGCAAGCCATATGATGTGGTAGACCCTTGAAATATAACATTTATAATATTATGTTTATACATATGACGTTTATATACATAAAGGGTTTTAATGTAAGTTAAGCTAAGTTGTTTCTGACCGCAGGTTTACACCTCCATGGTCAGATCTTCACCATCACAATACTGTAGTCCGGATCGACCGGTTGAGCTGAGCTGGGTACGCGCCGCCCATTCTGGATTCGTTTCCGGAACACGCCACCCTGGGTAGAGCCATAACCGTATATAGGTCTATGGGAGAGATAGCGTGGCGAAAACTACTAAGTTCAGTAAAACGCATGATGCGCATGTGCGCGCCGGGATGCTGGTTTTGATGAAGACCGTAGTTATGACCAAGATATGATGGCGCTTTTAGTGTACCGAGATGGTACCCTGTAATCCTTAGTAATTACCTGTTCCCGTTAAATCTGGCATGGATCAAGACTAGAATTCAACGGGCTTTTTAAATCTTTAAACCATTTCAAAATTGGTTGATAATTTGCTGAGTTATCCATCTTCAAAATATTGCTGTGATGTCATAAACACATGGACTCAAAACTTCTAGATGTTCTAGAACATTCGGCTGCGCTATTATTAGCTATGCGCTGATTGGCTGTTGCTCGAACGATGATTGTTTGAAGACTGCGCCTGTGATGTCACGAGGAGTATAAAAGGAGACGTGATCCAGTGATCGAGAGCATCATCGGCCACAGGCCGAACAGGTTGGATCTGTACCAGCTACTATCAACACGACAGACAATACACATTTTCCTTTGCTATGTGTTGGGTTTTTATACCTAGTAGCTTGCAGTTGTCCAACCCACCGCACTAAAACAATTTTGTAACTCCCCATTTATGGGAGTAAAATGGAACTTCTGATAATTGTTCACGAATATCAATATCTACCTCGGAACACAAATTTGTGGTGAGGCCTTTACGGCCTGAATATGTGAGTAGATGTAGAGGCAGGATGTTCTTTGATGGATGACTCGCCGGATTTGCCGGCCATGCCTAAAAGTGGTATTTCAACCGTTCCCGCACTAATATCGTGTAGGTTCTTTTCGACTTTCGACCACAGCAAGTGAACTCTGCCGGTGCATCTGCAGAGCTGGCTGACGTACCCAGGACCGTGAAGCTTTGTTTTGTATCTTCGTTTGCCTCTGACAACCCCCGCGTGTGATCGGGTTGTTTACACTTTCTATACGTGCCATCGGTGTACGGGAACTTTCTTCACCACGTAGTACTATCGTATCTTTTGCTGACTGCTCGTTAGACATTCCATTAGGCTTAGAGTGCTGAGCGATGTATCCCTCCCGCCATGAGTGTTCTTGCAGGAGTCTTGTTTGCGGAAAACAGCTTGTGGTAAGCAACCTGCAGGAACTTTCCAGCTTCCGGAAAGCGCATCATCTCACGTCGACTACGGATTGACGTATCAATTCCAGTAACACGGTAGCCTAATTTAAGAATGACTACCAAGTGTTCAAGTAACTATACTTCACAGTTTAATTATTTCTCTATATAGGTTTTGTTAATTATATTGTATCCGGAAAAATGGTCCTGATGACTAAAAGGAACTGTAACGGTCTTAGGACCACTGGTTATAATTTCTGTATTGGTTTATAGTTATTATTCTCATTTTCCTCCATGTGTTGCTAACTGCACTATAGTAGGGTCGTTAACCTGTACTGATATATATATATATATATATATATATATATATATATATATATATATATATATATATATATATATATATATATATATATATATATATATATATCTTGATCATTTGATACCATATTGATTGTTCTGGTTAGATTATGTATGTATATGGCCAGTGGCCATCCGTTCATATGTTTTGCTTATTCATAGACAATATAGGACTGCAGTGCACGTAGGAAACACTATACAGCAACACTTGTATATGCAGAACTTTCTCCCGCCACCAACAATTTTTCACTGAGGTCGCTGTCTGTGTTATAACACTGTTTAGCCCGGCATGCTACCGACTAACCTTTTGTATTCAGCTCAATAGGATAGGTTCAAAATGATTAAAGACACTTTCTTCATTACATACTCTGTAATATCCTCTTCTCTTCCGGTAGTGCGATAATCTAGCCCTGCACTCTGGTAAGACTCATAACTCTAAGATTTTGTCTCTCTTCATGTTCCACTCAGCCTTGTGGCTTCTTAATTGTTTGGATGTCCCCATCCGCACCATGGGCTGATCCGACTCTGGGAAACTATTGGGGTTTCTGATCGGTGATGGCCAGGGTGCAGTATCACACACATTCCCATGTATCTTTGGATACCTAGTAGATAGCACTTTAAGCCAATGTAGGAAAGCACTGCAAACACATGTCTTAATTATTACTTTATTTACTGGAAAATCCTTCCGCACTGCAGTGCAAAACTGGGCAACTTGTATATAACGACAGGTTAAACGGATAGTTCCATAGGATCCGGTGACGGGCGAGATACGTACCCCCACCGAATTCTGTTAGAATGTCTAGGCATGATATTTAGATCTGCCACATCCTTACGGGAAGGACATTTGCGGTGGGTATTCGTCTCTCTTAACCCCACCATAATGATAGAACAATGGTCTAATAATGCTTTCGTGAATAGTAACCCATGTCTTGTAATGTTTTATGTGGTTACGGGGCGGGATGTCCGGATTCTTATCCAGTTCGGAGATCTTGCTACATAACATATATGAGCACTGTCTTCAGTATTGATGTCTTAGGGCATCTGTTCTCAGTGACAGCCATGTATAATAGCTAGGTAGATATCAGCCAGTTGTGGCCTAAATTAATTCTTGTTTTGAAAACAACTAAAAGCTAATTAAGCAAAGCAGAAGGCCCGCATAAATAAAGTGGCAAGTACTAATTCAGCATACCAAGAATCACATAAGACGGTAACGAGGGAATCCATTGGGAATCCCCCGTGCCGTCTTCACGTAAAACAGTACGCACCCCTATAGTCATAATCTCACTAGTCTTTTCTTTCTAAAGCATTTTTGGTTGAAATATTAGAGTGGGCCAATTTTTTGCCTACTATTCTTCTCCCGCTTTAAGCCATGGTGACACCTTCCCGAGATGGAGGCCCGCATGAGGCACTTGCCTCTCGGAAGGATTCAGCGATGACGGTCCACGCCAGGATAATACTCCTCACCCAAACTACCACTAAAACTTTTGTCCGAGATAACCTTCTTCCTTTTCAGCTTAGAGGTATAATAACTTTTATTAAATTAATTAGTTACGTCTCGTGTACGGGAGCCTCCCTTGTGGGGATACCTCTGCGGACTTGCGAGTCTGTGTGGTACCTCCGGGAGCCACATGTTTAAAAATTCATCTACCTGTCTCTACGCCTCGTATTTCCATATTCTCTTACTGTAGTATTATCTAGCATTTTTATAAACGTTTAGGTAAACTCATTGTATAGACCTATATTTTTAGGTCACCAAATCAAATCTTGTAAGTCCATAGATCACGAAATTGCTATGGACAGGCATACTGGTGACAAATTCTTGGGATGAGACAGTTGTGTTTAATGTTCGCTACGATGGTCGAATGGACCCACTGGAGCGATTGAGTTCCACCGGCCTTAGGAGCCGGATTTTGTTTCCCGCAGTGCATGCTCGTACAAGGTCCGTCACCCCGAGACCGGATGATAAGCAGCATCATCACTCGTCATGTACTTGTGGTGCGGCGAGTCGACATGATACACCGGAACGGCCCAACACTATCCGGCGAGCTACAAGTGGTGCCCGATGTGGGGCCTGAAGAACATCAATAATAACATGCAGCGAACTCACACCCACACCATATAGTGAGCTCAGTTCTATACCATCTCCTTTCAGCAACGACTCCATCGATCAAGAGGTAGCGTCCTACGATGGATTCTCAGCACACATGTTCTCCATCTATGCCAGAAATTCAGCGGAATCAACAACTCCGCACTATAACCTGTTTTTTCCTGTTAGTGATGGCACCTTTCGAGATGCCTCACAGGCGGGAACAGAGTTCAGAACAATATCGGACATCTGCGACAGGCCAACACCAACAGGGCCAAATCGTGGACGACTCTGACAAAGACCCGATTATGGTCATATCTACAGCCCTTCAGACTACTATCGTTCACACATGTCATCTATGGAAACTGTATGGCCGGGTGATAATACACAACACAGACAACCTCCCACACCGCCCCCTTCTAGCGAAACACTATACTCAAGGGGATCACTGCAGCATTGTCGGGAGGAATCGGCACCACCATTTCGCCGGTATATCAGTCATGCAACACATCACGACCGTCAGCTGACTGCACCACCACCATATGGTTCTACAAAAGGGGCGGACTCATTAAATTGTAGTACGCGTGTCCTGGCTCCTCGTCATCAGCATCGATGGGAAACACCAATACCACCGCCACCTGCACCACAACCAACCTCAGTATATTCATCAACTTCCAAGATACCCGCACCACCCGTTTTTCAGCCGCTGCATTCTTCCCACGGTCTTGGCCGAGTCATCCTCCCTCCCGAGTTTAGTGGGGGAGAATGACTGAACCAATTATAAGATACAGTTCGAAATCATAAGTCGGACTAACTGCTGGAACGATCGGCAAATGGGTGAATATCTCGCCGCAAAGCTTTCCAGAAAAGCCCTCCAAGTTCTTGCGGATCTGGGAACTGATTACACACCCACCTACACACAGTTGGCACGAGCACTGATGGAGTGATTTGGTGACACAGCCCTCTGAGAAACCAGTCGTCTTCAACTTAAAAATCTCTGACGACGTGCGGGAGAAACTCTTCCCGAGTTAGCTATCCGAATCAGAAGGCTAGTCACCCACGCATATCCGATCACCAATCCGGAGGGCGTGATTCATTTGCATCTCGACACCTTCATCGATGCATTAAGCGGTGAACCCGCCCTGAAAGAAAAACTATTTCTCGGTGACCACGGGAGTTTGGCCCAATTAACGGCAACCGCGTTTCGCATTGAGAACTTTCTGGAGTAGGAGAAGAGTAACCGACGCCAACTCCATCCTATCAACGAGATAGAGGGTGCAGCTATTGCCCCGACTGCTAGTGCTCCCCCCAGTTCATCTACACCGACCACACAGACACCACCACCACCAGATGTGCAAAATTCCAGTTAGAATCAAGCACCTGGAGGAAGGGGCTGTGCCCGTAGAGGAGGTTACAATGGGGCCCTCGGGCGCTGGAACCAGCGAAACAACAACAACAACGGCAACATGAGAGAACGTATAGAAGGGATTAACAAGCAAATCTCCGCACTCACCAATTTAGTTACAACACTCAGCACCAACCTCGCCACCACCCAGTTTAGGACAGCAAACACCACCAACACCACACCACCACCGAACACCTGTTTTGGATGCGGTCAGCCAGGACATTTGAGGGAGCAGTGTCCTAACCGACCTCCCTCTGCAGCGCCTGCTCCCGACCATAGCACGCCGCAACCAGAGAAACAGTCAAACTCCTAAGGGTACCGAATCACAATGAGCCACTTCGGTGCCCGTATCCATCGCCCAGCTCAACTGCGGCTTTCATGCAACAACGTTCATCCACAGAAATCAGTTTTTACACCGACACCAAAATGCATACATATCAGTGCCTACGTTTCCTCTCCCATCCGCAGCAAGGACATCCCCCTCTTTCTCCACACACGACAAGCCTTCTATACTATGTAAAACGGCAGTAGTAGGTTGTAGTACCTCCGCTGAAACAACGTTTTTGCGAGCACCACGTCCCGCCAACAAGACACTAGATTCTCTGTGTCCTCTGGTGGTATGCCGAACACCACCCCATCCAGTACCATCTCTCGCATCCACAGACAGTAACGACTCGGGAGAAACGATTCACTCCGCCTCATGGATTCGTAAGCTCCGACACAGACGGAGGAATGCGCGTCCTTGGCGACATCATTGTTTCTTCTGTGCTTCACCAAAGCATCCTATGAAGCATTGCAGGAAATGGCTTGCACAGGTAGAGCTTATCCATCATCCCGTACGCGCCGCCGTCTACACTAATACTGCTTACACAGAAATGGCAACAACACCACCACCATTGCTAACCCCAGCTCTGCCTTCACCACAGTTTTCACACCAGCGGCGATGGCAAACTGGCCCTTTCCTCACTCAGCCCTCTACAACCTTACAAGAAGCAATATGGAAACAGTCAGAATACATACAGGGTGATGCTGCTCCAATGCCATTATCATGGACAGCATCATTGGAAACTCTTCCGCAGGTACATCGCAAAGTAATACACAAATGTGCCTGTCTGTTTAGTGGTGTTTCCACCAGTGCCACCATTGACACCGGTGCTTTTATTACAGTATTTAACCAGCGCTTATATGAGAGCATCCCACCTCATAAGAAGCCTCCCCTTAAGCCTACAAACATTTACCTACAGATGGCTACGGAAGCATATGTACACGTAGCCAGGGTAGTTAATTTAGTTATCCAAATAGAGGAGATGCAATTCATTCAGCGAGTTGTCATTGCCTCTATTCATAACGATGCCCTACTTGGCTCTGATTTCCTCAGTGCCAGCGAAGCCATCAGACACTGCAGACAACAGGAACTCGACATACACGGCCGACGAATACCTCTCGGACCAGCATCGTCATTGTATGACACATGTGCGGTAATATTATCAAGTACCGCCACAGTTGAGCCAGGACAGGAACAGATCTTATGGGCCACCGCCCCACAGTTAGGAAGCAACACAGCCATCGCCATGCTGGAACCCGATCCTGATTATATGATCGCCTCACAATGCGCATATCCCCGCATCATAGTAGACACTACTAATAAGGAAAAGATACCTTTTAGAGTGTTCAATGGTATCGCAGATCCCATCACTCTGGAACCCGGAGTATGCTGCAGCCATTTAGTGGACATTATTTAATTGGAGTCACCTGCACTTTCTGACACACCACTGAAAATTACTGATGATTTACCCGAACATTTACATGATTTGTATCTACGCGCCACCATTGGATTACTGCAATCACAGAAACGAGAAATTCGGAAACTACTACATAAATATCGCAATAGTTTTTCCTCCAGAGACATGAATCTCGGAGAGACTCATCATGTACGACACTCCATCGATACAGGCAATAATCGCCCCATACAACAACTGGTACGATGTCCTCCCATTCACAAGGAAGCCGAAGCACACCAACAAGTGAACGACATGTTGCAGACGTGTATTATTGAACCCTCAGCATCTCCATGGGCTAGCCCTATAGTGCTAGCAGGCAAAAAGAACGGAACCTTGCGGTTTTGTATCGACTACCACCGCCTTAATGATCTTAGCATTAAGGATGCTTATCCGTTACCATGGATAGATCAGGCCTTGGATTCCTTGTCCGGAGCCAAGTGGTTTTGTACCCTTGACTTAGCTAGCGGTTACTGGCAAGTAGCCATGGACCAGGCTGACATGGAAAATACCGCATTCCTTTGTAGGGATGGCCTTTTCCAATTCCGCAAGATGCCCTACCAGTTGTGCAACACTCCCGGAACTTTTGAATGACTCATTGAGCAGGTATTAACCATCCTGCAATGGGAAATCTGTCTCTGTTACATCGATGACGTAATAGTCTTTGGACCCACGTTTGAGCAAATCTTAATTAATTTGGACACCGTGCTTTCACGTTTCCGCACGGCCAATTTAAAACTCAAACCGAAGAAATGTCATCTCTTCAGACAGAGCGTTGAGTTCCTGGGACATGTCATATCCGGTGATGGAGTGGCTACGCAGCCATCAAAAACTAAGGCAGTAGCAGAGTGGCCTCGGCCCTCTTCAGTCACAGAGACATAGAGTTTTCTTGGCCTATGCCAGTACTCTCGCCGTTACATCTGACATTTCAGCGAGATTGCTTCACCCCTCTACAAGATCACCGAGAAAGATCTACCATTTGAGTGAAAATGACGGAGCGATTTGAGTGAGTGAGTGTGAAGGCTCCTTCAGGGCATAGAAGGAACTCTTGACGACCGCCCCGATTCTTGCTTACCCTAATCCAAACCTCGATTTCATCTTAGACACTGATGTATCAGCTTTCGCTATTGGCGCGGTTCTATCTCAGGTCACCGAAGACGGAACAGAGCAGGTGTTGGGTTATTGTTCGCGTACTCTGAATAAAATGGAGAGAAGATATGCAACCACCAAGTGAGAACTATTGGCGGCGGTCCATTTCCTCAAGTACTATAAGCACTTTCTGTACGGGTGCCCTTTTACACTCCGTACAGACCATGCCTCACTACGGTGGCTCAGGAACTTTAAAAATCCGGGGGGGCCAGGTAGCGAGATGGCAGGAATCCCTGCAGGCCTATAACTTTAATGTTGTTCACCGTCCCGGCAAATTGCATGGAAATGCCGACGCCCTTAGCAGAATCAGTGCGGAAGCTGAACATGAAGAGGCCGCCACCATGACACAGTCAACACAGTCATCTCCGGAGTTCCCTGAATTGAGGTGCGCAGAGTGGAATCCGGAGAAAATCGCACACCACCAAACAACAGACGTGCAGACACGGAATATATACGCATGGATTCAGGAGGGGTTACGTCCTCCTAAGGAATCGGTAACACCTTTATCCACCATGGCAAAATATTATTGCCAACGGTTCGAAGAATGTCAATTAATAAATAACATTCTATATATTAATGACTGTTTGGTAGTCCCGGAGAGTTATCGTGAACTTATATTAAAGCAACTACATGATAAGGCCGGGAATCTGGCCATGGAAAGGACTGTTGCCCATATCAAATTGAGATTCCACTGGATCGGGATTCGCGATAGTGTCAAGGAATAGGTTGCCAAATGTATCCCATGCCAAAAATGCGCTGTTGGCCAACACCATATCGCACCGTCTCAAATTAAGATTGTTGGTGCACTGTGGGAGCGAGGGCTATCGACGTGCTCGGACCCTTGAATACGATGGATGATGGAAATAAATACATCCTCGTATTACAAGATTATTTTATGAAGTGGGTAGAAGCATTTGCTCTGCCGGACCAAGAGGCATCCACCGTAGCGGAGGTCTTGGCCAGCAATGTGTTCTGCCGCTTTGGTATGCCTTATAAGTTGCACTCCGATCAAGGAAGTAATTTTGAGAGCTGGCTCATATCAGAGCTCTGCAAATTATTCCATATCGTCAAGACAAGGACAACTTCATACCACCCCCGGAGTGATGGGATGGTAGAGAGGTTCAACAGAACTCTCCCGGAGATGCTTACCAAGGAAACACACCTTGATTGTAGAGATTGGGACCTATGGGTCCCGTATGTACCCATGGCTTACCGCACTTCAGTACATTCCAGCATGGGCTACACCTCTGCTTGGTTAATGTTAGGCCGTGAATTAGCCTTAAACCTGGATCCGGCCATGCCACGGATACCAGGAGAAAAAAATTCACCATCTCTCTATGTCGAACTCTTGCGGCAAAGGATAGAACAAGCCCATGAGTTAGTGAGAGAAACCTTATCCACTGCACACCGGCAGCAAAAGACATGGCACGACTGGAGGGTGCATGGATATCCGTATGAATCAGGAAGAATGGTTTGGGTACACGATTCACGACGGTCTGCAAACGTGCCAAGTAAACTGACTTACTAGTGGAAAGGCCCCTATGTGGTAGTAGGTAAGCCGTCGGACGTGACCTACCATATCCGTGCTTCGGATGGCCTGACCTCAGTCATCCACTTCGATCAACTTAAACCGTGTGTCATTGACGACCCAGCACCAGAGCTCGGACTGGGCGTTTCTCGTGACACCGGTACCCAGACAGATATTTCTATGGAAATTAGTATTCCCATGGTCAGAGTAGAGCACCGCGATGCTTGATCAGCCCCAGTTCTACAAAGCCAGAACATGGGTGAACAAGCAGCTAATGCTGACGACGATGACGAGACATGTACTCGCCCTCTCCCTCCTCAGCACGGGTCTACTCGATCTGGGAAGTCGTATCTGAAGAACTTTGTGTTTGTTTTGTCCAAGGGACCGGATGGGAAAGTTGTTCCGCCGATCTCTTCCCATTCCCACCCACTTCATGCTATGCCCCCTCATCATAGAGTTACCACAAGCGGAAGCTGAGGCTGACCCAAGCCATGCTTCCTGTGGGGTGGAACATAATGGTGAATAGCATAGAAGTGATAAGGCTGGATGAAGCCTTGGCGTGTCTAGAACTGCAGAACTATACAACGAGGTGTACCCGACCACGCCCCCAAACCGCCAAACCAATCCCCCCCCTCCCCCCCAAGTGGAACCCATATCCATTGCCGCACCCCTACCCCAAATCGAACTGGCGTCACTCATCTATACACCAAGTTCGGACATCACTAGCCCAGTCCATTTCACACTCCACTCGTCGTCTGTTGACCACCAATCTTCAGATATGAGAGAGACTGCTGCAACAGAGGAGGTGGCATCCCGCACCGCACGAACCACCATTACCCCCCGCAGTGGGCATAGAAGCAGCATGTTCAGCAGACTCTCAGCTCCAATTTTTCTGGTGTCTAAAAACTATGACAGGACACCAACCGTCCTGTAATGGGAGATGACCACATCCTCCTGTCCAAATGCCACCACATCCAATTGGCCTACCATACTCCCCCGTGAGCAGTCAGAACATCACACAGCAAACAGAACGTCAACACCTACAAGAACACACCTGCCTTCAAGATGGGATACGTCAATTCATCAGTGCGTGTACATCACATACTTACTCGGTTATACTCAGCAGAACAGAGACATTCAACATCGGCAACAACAGCATTTAGCAGCACCTACCGGTATTAATTAATTCCCGGTAGAGACATAAATATTCCCGCAACAAATTCCTCCTGCACAAATTGCGGGAGAGATAATATCTCCCGCAATCTACACCTCCCGCAAATAACAACAGATTTGGCGTTCACCAATGTGGAAAACTGGAATGTGCCCACTTCGCTTATAACATATAAGAGAGACTGCTGCAACATACAGCAGCCCAGATATCCCGACAACAGCATTATCCTCAACAGACAATAGCCGACAAATCTCCCGCACACACCCTCTTATCCAGTCACTGGAGCACTGATCATATGGATATCAGGAATGCACTACAGCCATCTACAGTATGCGTCACCAGAGGACGTTTGTCCAACACTCCTCCCCTTCCCCTTTTCCCGACGTCGTACGGAAACAGCTAAATCTACATACTTCAGCTACACGTAATAACAGTCAATATTATTAAGAGAGCAAGATGCCAGCATTGTCGTCAGTCACAAGTAGGATTTTACTACGGAAAAGTTGAATTCGACAATGGATTGATTAAAGTTACGACAGCATCCGACAGGTCATCTATGCTCTAAAGTAACTCTGTCCCGCCCATGGGCTCGGCCATTACAGTGTGAAATACCCTCAGGGTTCGATAAAGTTGACATTCACGCCGACTTTCCCTCCCCCTTCCCACACATGGCAGCCATAAACACGTCACATTCACCACAGTGCAAGTATCATCCACAGATAACCAGTTACGCATACCAGATTCAAATCACCAACATGTCAGAAACATAGACACTCAGGTTGACTGTATTCACACTCTCCGAATGATGGCATTGTAAATTGTAATAACTGTGGCACACATTTTGCGAGTTGTATTGTAATTTAACCATTATTAAATGATATTAATGTGTCTGGTCTAGGCCGGGACGGAGCTAATTCTACCCATTGAGGAAAATGCTTGGCCAGCCCTCCCGCTCAGAAAACACAGCTATCTTGACGGGATCAGTAACGTTGATCTACCGCATGAATAGATATGTTTAAACCACACATCAAATTACTTGCAACTTTACTGTTAAATTTTTGATTAAGAACACAACTGCTCTAGCGTGCTACAAATCATTAGCGCACGGGCCGGTAAAGCGGCATAAAAAATCTGACAGTAAAATTACAGAGAATTTCAAAAATTTGCATGTTAAAGAACTCGCAAATACGGGACATTATAAAGATCTTGATGTAACATATATATTTCTATCTCTCGCTTCTGCAACAGACTACGCCTCAGCAACAGCATTTTGGCCAACGCCATAAACAGCATATATGTTTCCGATCAACCACGTGCTTTTTAGAGCCACGTGACATTTACTACTATTTCTAGTAAGTTGGATCAAACAATTTAAACAAAAGAGCCGCCCAAAGATGCGACTACCACAGCGTGATGGAGGAGTGGCGAGGGTGAGTCCGGGAGATTACCGCTGATGTCACCTGGCTCCCACACACCTCATCGAGCACTCCAGCCTAAAATTAAAATAAGCAGGTTTATAAGCATCCAATCTGGAGAACCACCTCAAGCTAATTGAAAGGTGAGGCACCGCAAAGGAAAAGTAGTACCACGCTTCTATGTTGATCGAAGGCTGTTAAATGCGCGAAATTAAGACAGGTTTAACGAGCCATTCTTCCTATAATTAAAAGTACTCCCTTTATACGGGAAGAATTAATCCCCTGACGTCTAGACCAGAAAAAGAGGAAACCTCATAAGAATGACCGAATCACTTGGTAAAACTTCTAGGTGTGGTCATTTGTGTGCCGTTTTAGCCACCCGTTTCGAAGTTCTTCCGACCGAGAAAATGGCCCACACGAAGTACGCTACTCGTAGATATCCCGTTAGCCATCGTCTTCCCGCGGCTACTGTAAGCAACGTACCGACAGCCAGACGTGAAATCCTGCCCACAGCCGCGTCTGGAAGCATTACACCGGTACCAGTCACTTCATCCTCACCAGTCCTGAAGCGGAGTAAGAAGCAAAAGACTCCCACAGAATCCAGTTTGGGAGCACCCGCATCAGTTATTAGCCCTCCGGCTACGGTCACTACACCCACCACCATAGTGTCTAAGACAGTGTTAGCCAGTCAGTCGATTTCGGTAGTGATTATGACACCCGCGGAAATAGACATTCCAAGTTACCCGCAGTCACCATCTCCACCGGAGCTTACCATAGACGAGGGACCAGGTCTGTCGCAGCCTGTGACAATTAGTGTAACTCCGACCCATGTTATTCAGCATCCGCCTCCTCGTATCGTGTCAGATAACCGTAGTCATCCTAGGGACGGGATTCAATTGATCTAACATATATAATAAGAAGAAAAGTATTAAAAAAATAAAGTAATAATTAATACATTTCCACGAATCGCCTATTGATATTTCTGCTGTATCATGAATGATCACACCTCTGCAGCGAAATTTCCCCATTGAGTCTGGGTCCCGCGACTGATGGTGGTGGGTCACGGTGGATGCACTGTCATTGCTGAGATGCTTTCACTATTACTGGCACTGTCGGAAACATTGGAAGTGATGGTGGCGGACATATGTGCATCGATAATGTCTCTCACAGTTACCGCTGGTTCTAATATATCTGTCCGTATGGCAGCAGCGGTACTAGTTGTTGCCAATGTCGTTGATGCTGTAGTGATGGTACTCTTCGTGGTGGCTGTTGTAGCTGTCGTGGTGACCGCTGTAGCTGTCATGGTGATGACGGTGAGCTGTACCGTAGGCTGAGGCCATGGTGCGAGAGCGGATACGGCAGGAGACGACATCTTCCGAAACATAGCATATTTTAATAAATGACTTGCCGTGATGTTAGGTACGGGCTGAATATCCTGTGTGTGGGCGATCCATCTCTTTCCTGCATATGGACGTTCCGGCGTGGTTCCCTTTCGAGGTGTAGTGTCAGGTTTTTATCCCGTAGCTTGCAGTTGTCCAACCCACCGCACTAAAACAATTTTGTAACTCCCCATTTACGGAGTAATTTGGAACTTCTGATAATCGTTCACGAATATCAATATCTACCGCAGAACAGAAATTTGCGGTGAGGACTTTACGGCTTGAATATGTGAGTCTACAGATGTAGAGGCAGGATGTTCTTTGATGGATGACTCGCCGGATCTGCCGGCCACGCCTAAAAGTGGTATTTCAACCGTTCCCGCACTAATATCATGTGGGTTCTTTTCGACTTTCGACCGCAGCAAGTGAACTCTGCCCGGTGCGTTTTCAGAGCTTGCTGACGTACCCAGGACCGTGAAGCTTTGTTTTGTATCTTCGTTTGCCTCTGACAACCCCCACTTGTGATCGGGTTGTTTACACCTTCCATCCGTGCCATCGGTGTACGGGAACTTCCTTCACCACGTAGTACAATCGTATCTTTTGCTGACTGCTCATTAGACATTCCATTAGGCTTACAGTGCTGAGCGATGTATCTCTCCCGCCATGAGTGTTCCTGCAGGAGTTTTGCTTGCAGAAAACAGCTTGCGGGAAGCAACCTGCGGGAACTTTCCAGCTTCCAGAGAGCACATCATCTCACGTCGACTACGGATTGACGTATCAATTTCAGTAACACAGTAGCCTACTTTAAGAATGACGACCAAGTATTCAAGTAACTATACTTCACAGTTTAATTATTTCTCTATATAGGTATTGTTAATTATACTGTATCTGTAAAAACCATCCCGATGACTAAAAGGAACCGTAACAGTCTTAGGACTGCTAGTTATAATTTCTGTATCTGTTTATAGTTATTCTAATTTTCCTCCATGTGTTGCTAACCGCACTATAGTAGGTTTGTTAACCTGTACTGATAAATATATATTGTGATCATTTGATACCGTATTGATTGTTCTGGTTAGATTATGTATATATATATTTGTCTCTCTTCATGTTCCACTCAGCCTTGTGGCTTCTTAATTGTTTCGATGTCCCCATCCGCACCATGGGCTGATCCGACTCTGGGAAACTATTGGGCCAGGGTGCAGTATCACACACATTCCCATATATCTTTGGATACCTAGTAGTTAGCACTTTAAGCCAATGTAGGAAAGCACTGCGAACACATGTATTAATTATTATTTTATTTGCTGAACAATCCTTCCACACCACAGTGCAAAACTGGGTAACTTGTATATAAACCTAACAACAGGTTAAACGGTTAGTTCCATAGGACCCGGTGACGGGCGAGATACGTACCCCCACCGAATTCTGCTAGAATGTCTGGGCATGATATTTAGATCTGCCACGCCCTTATGGGAAGGGCATTTGTGGTGGGTATTCGTCTCTCTTACCCCCACCATAACGATATAACAATGGTCTAATAATGCTATCGTGAAAAGTAACCCATGTCTTGTAATTCTTTATGTGGTTATGGGGCGGGATGTCCGGATTCTTATCCAGTTCGGAGATCTTGCTACGTAACATGTATGAGCGCTGTGTTCAGTATTGATGTCTTAGGGCATCTGTTCTCAGTGACAGCCATGTCTAATAGCTAGGTAGATATCAGCCAGTTGCGGCCCAAAATAATTCTTATTTTGAAAACAACTAAAAGCTAATTAAGCAAAGCAGAAGGCCCGCATAAATAAAGTGGCAACTACTAATTCAGCATACCAAGTATCACATAACATGGTAACGAGGGAATTCATCTGGAATTCCCCGTCCCGTCTTCACGTAAAACAGTACGTGGCCCTATAGTCGTAATCTCACTAGGTATGGTCTTTTCTTTTTAAAGAATTTTTGGTTGAAATATTAGTGAGCCCATTTTTTGCCTACTATTCTTCTCCTGCTTTAAGCAGTGGCGACACCTTCCTGAGACGGAGGCCCGCGCGAGGCACTTGCCTCTCGCAAGGATTCAGCAATGACGGGCCATGCCAGGATAATACTCCTCACCCAAACTAGCACTAGTAGCGCCCGCGTGAGGCACATAACTTTTCGTCCGAGATAACCTTCTTCTTTTTCAGCTTAGAGGTATAATAACTTATATTAAGTTAATTAGTTAAATCTCGTGTATGGGAGCCTCCCTTGCGGGGATACCTTTGTGGACCTACGAGTCTGCGTGGTACCTCCGGAGCCCCATGTTTAAAAGTTCATCTACCTGTCTCTATGTCTCGTATTTTCGTATACTCTTACTGTAGTATTATCTACCATTTTTATAAACGTTTAGGTAAACTCATTGTATAGACCTATATTTTTAGGTCACCAAATCAAATCTTGTAAGTCCATAGATCACGAAATTGCTATGGACAGGCATACTGGTGACATAAATTCTAGGGATGAGACAGTTGTGTTTAATGTTCGCGATGATGGTCGCACGGGCCCACCGGAATGATTGAGTTCCACCGGCCTTAGGAGCCATTATTTGTTTCCCGCAGGGCAGTCTCGTACAAGGTCCGTCACCCCGAGACCGGATGCTAACCAGCGTCATCACTCGTCGTGTACTTCCGGTGCGGCGAGTCGACATGATACACCGGAACAGCCCGACGCTACCCGGCGAGCTACAATACTGTGTGCTGCTACTTCCAGTTTAAAGTTGTGCAGTGTAGTCATATAGTAGTGATTGGTTTCGCCAGTGTTTGTGCAGCTAGGCAGCTTATTCCAGACTTTCGCAGCCTGGACAGCAAAGGAGTTCTGTCGTAGATCTAACCTTGCCCTTGGTTGGAATATCTTCATACAATGTCCTCGTGTTGCCTCATCCCGCTCGACAACATATTTCCTTAGTCTTTTTTCTCTCTTGTTCATATATATATATACACCTGTGCAAAAGTTAAGCACCACCCTATTTTTACGCACATGCGAGGGTATATTCATGTGCTATGAAGAAAGCAATAGCATAAACATTTATGTACCCATCCATCTTAGTGCAAGAGGTAATAATGCAACTAGAGGAATGCTGATTATGATGGTGGGGAAACACTGTATGTTTTTGTTTGAACTTGAAAACGAGGCCTGAACATGGTTACGTTGACACAACTGACAACTATTGCCCTACAGTTGACACACGTGGCTAGATTGTCATTAATGGTGTCTGAAAACGAAGTTTAACATCTGTGCACGAGTTTGAGACTGTCATTATTAATACCGGGTATATCCACCTTGTGCCTGGATGACGGCCTGGACACGACGTCTCATGCTGGTCACCAACCGACTGATACGCCATTGTGGTATTCGTTGCCATTCAAGATGGAGTGCGTCTGTTAATTCCTGTAGGTTCTGCACAGGAGGATCCCTCCTTCTCACCATGTTTCCCAGAATGTCCCAGATATGCTCAATAGGGTTCATGTCAGGGCTCCTTGCTGGCCATGGTAAGGTTTCGATGGCATTCTGGCGGAGGTATTCATGCACAGCTCTAGCACGATGTGGTCGGGCGTTGTCATCCATGAATATAGGGTGGGTTCCAGGTGCATGATTTACAAAATGAGGGACTACAACTCTATCCAGTATGGAATCTTGATATCTTTGTCCATTTAGTGTTTCAGGTACAGTCAACAGATCCAGCTTACAATCAAATGAGATGCACCCCCATATCATAACGGAACCTCCACCAAATGGAACTTCTTCCATGATGTTACGTTGGTCGTACGCCGTGCGTCTGGACCTCCATACACGAGTTCGACCATCTGTGGCATGAAGCAGGAACCGACTTTCATCGGACCAGTGTACCCGTCTCCAGGATCTCATGTTCCAGTGTCTTCTTTCGTTGCACCACCTCAGACGCTCCTCTTTGTGGTGTGCAGTGAGGAGAGGACATCTGACAGGTCTCCTAGCTTTCATGCCAGCAGCATACAGTCTCCTTTTGATGGTAGACATTGACACTCTATTGCGCGTTTCCCATTGCTGGCTGAGCACTCTGCTGTTGGTGAATGGAGATCTCCTAACAAGGCGTACTAGGGCTCGATCATCACGGGCAGTAGTCTTCTTCGGTCTTCCAGATCTAGGCCTGTCCTTCACCTCGTTAGTGTGCCCATGTTTTGCAATCAAACGACTGATTACAGTATGGTTAATGTTCAGCTGTCTGCCAATCTCTCTGCATGACATACCAGTGGTATGCATGCCTATGATTTGCCATTTCACACGATCACTTAACCTTCGTCTTGCCATAGCGGTTCACAATCAAGAGCTAATTCTCTCTGTACAAATAAACCACGGTCATGAACACAAAATTCCTAATCTTGTCGCCTAAATCTGTATGTAATGTTCTACACCTCAAACTGGACTTTTACATAACTGAACACGTGTGATGTTTCCCGCCACGCACGGACATCAAGCGGCGTGAAGTCATGCATGCATGTGCATTTCGTACTTGGAATTATGTCAGCTAACGCGGGGACAAAAAGTATGGCAGCCTAGTTGTACCATCATGTTTCTACGTTCTTTTGTTTTTGCTGGTGCTTAACTTTTGCTATATAAGATATGTAGCATCTTATAGACATCAATCATGTCTCCTCGGACTCTGCGATAAGCCAGTGTGGGTGGCTTGAACTTTCTAAGCCTCTCTCCATGGCTTAAATTTCTGAAGACTGGTATTTGTTTTGTAGCTCTTCTCTGGAAATTAAGGTTATATGTGATTTTTTGTATGGACTCCGTGCTGATGCTGCATAATCAAGGTGGCTTCTTACCATTGCTTTATACAGTGGGATATATGGTGTCTGGTTTATGTTCACAAAAGCACGTCTGATAATTGCGAACATAGTTGTATACTAGTTGCTTTATTGATCATTTCACTGATATTCTTTTCAAAGTTTAGCCCTTCATCTATTATAACCCCTATGTCCGTTTCCTGTTCAGACCTCCTAATTTCATGGGGTTTATCATCAGCAATGATATCATAGTTGTCTGCCCAAAACTCATATTGACGCAATTGTCAGGATGAAAGCGATGTAGCCAAGTGTTTGGCCAAGTTGTTTTCGAGGGTGTAAGCATATTTTCGCCGATTTATTGTTTATTAAATGGCAAAGACATGTACAATTTTGCACGCACAACGTGTCGAACTATTAAGCGCTAAAGACGGAGTATATCGAGTCATTCATGACGTCACGATTATGACGTCATCCTACACGTCACGCAGATGATTATGCCGTCATATGAGAAATGGATAAACTTGGAAAGGTCTATTGTTTCACAAGAATAGTATATTTTGCCTTTTTATATCGTATATGTTGGGGGGAGAGAGGTATGGATAGAGGGGGGAGGGATGGAAAGAGAACAGCGGCAAAGTTACATGCCTACGCTGGCGACAGGACCGCAATTTATGAAGCCACCCTGCAGCACTGGCCTTTCTTTACTTGGCTCCATGGCAAATTCGCATCTAATGAGTTTCCAAGACATATACAAACTACGTGATCAGGATTTTGCATAACTATTTCCGTACACTGATACAGGCTAGTTAAGTGATGACGTATTTCCAGGTCCAGCTCGATTGTTACACATACAAAACAAGGTTTTTGTTTAACAACAAATGATGACGTCATAAATACGGACTTATGATGTAATAAAGCAAAGTACACACTTCCGGGTTGCGAATCACGCGCAAGGACGCCATACTTAACAAGCCCATAGTGTCGATCTCTTCATGCTACCGCAAAAAGCTGATGTGGAAGCAGAGACCTATATCTACCAATAATTGAAATCGCTAGAGAGCATATTCTTGCCAATACACATGCTTCTTTAAGATCAGTCCAGTGTATTGGAAGAATTGCAATATGACTTTGTGATGGGCTGGTATACGTATATATGTTCAGTCGAATTCAAATGTTCTTTCTTTGAAGTAGGTATCTAGTTTGCTCTTGAATAATTCAACTGGTGTTGCTTGCACTATTGTAGCTGGTAGTGTTATCCACTGTGGTACCACTCTATTATCGAAAGAGTGCTTGCGAATATCTTTGTTCCTGCATTTTATGCTTCGCTTGACCCTATGACCTCTGGTCTGTGTAATACTGGATGGTTCGAAAAAGTAGTCCTTATCAATATTATATAGATCCCTGATGAGCTTGACTGTTTCAATTACATCTCGAAACCGTCTATATTTCAGTGACATTAGATTTAGGGCTTCATGTGTTTCTGTGTAGTGACACTCTGATTTGCGGGACGAGTTTTGTGGCACGCCGCTTGTCACTTCTATCCAGTCTGATGTTGCATCATTGATCCTTATTGAACCTCGTAAGCATCATACAGAATACCATGTGGGCTGCAAATTTTGTCTAGGCAGTTCTTGAATGTGTTTATCATCATCGTTGCCCAGGGCCGTATTTAGATGTGGGGGCCCTGGGGCAAAGAATGAGTCGGGGGTGTGGGGTTCTCCCCCAGAAATTATTTTACATCTAGGTGCTCTGAGACGGCCAGAGAGTATAATTTAGGGTGAATTATGGCGCTTTCTTTCGTTGTAAAATTATTTTCTTTTGCAAATTTTCGTAATTAACATTGTTGCCGAACACCAAACAAGAATTGGGGGCCCCACAAATATTATAATAGAATTATAATGCAGGATTAAGAGTTCTAAACTAATAATGATTGCTTTAAATGTCCTATAGCTTAAAAAAAGTGCATAATTTTTTTTCCCATTTTTGCATTGTGGGGCCCCTTGCTTGTGGGGGCCCCGGGGCTTTTGCCTCACTTGCAACCCCCCCCCTTAAATACGGCCCTGTTGTTGCCATCTAAGCGACATCGGAGTACCATCCAGTCATAAGAGAAACTTCCGAGAGAGGTTAGTTCTTTATGCTCTTTACAACTCAATTCTCCATCTAAGGTATGTTCCTCTGATCTTCAAGGTGAGTACATTGATGTCGATACTGAACAAGGCAAAAATCCAAAAAGATGTCGGATTTATCATCATGGTGTGTTTCATTGTCTGGAAACTGCTGTAGATCATTATAGCTACCAGACTGAGACTCTTCTTTGATCCAGTGCAGAGCAAACTCCAAGCCAGTTTTACTGACGGATTCAGCAGCTACCTATATACTTCTTTTCTTGTGACCGAGACAATTGCAGAGCACGAACACATGCAGCAATCAAGATATTGTTCTGATGGATGCAGAGAAAGCAGTTGATGCTGTGTGGCACAATTCCTTGATCGTGAAACTCTACAAGCTTGGAATTCCTCTATCATGATGGCCCATCATGGATGAGTGGTACAAAGGACTTCGTTCAGATAGGGTCACCACCTATCTGCACCTTTCCCAATCCAGCAAGATACTGGCCGAAGTAGAATCTTCTCCCCATTCTGGCTAAGCTCCACCCACAATTCGCTGTGTTGGGATTGATCGATCCCCGAATGCCCTGACTACCAATTTCCTGAAAACTATACAGGTAAGTTGTTGACCATTTTGTAACTAATTTGACTGGATGCTGTTGCTGGCTATGGCATCAACAGCGCCTCGTAAAATTAGTTTCAAAATATTCAACATGATATTTATTAAGTAGTAAAACATACAATTCGTACAACCAGGCATATAGTGCGTCTTCAAATATGCGTTAGTGACGTACTTGTCTGCGTCATTCATGACGTCATTGATTGTGATGTCATTCTACACGTCACGTAGTTGATTATTACGTAATGTTATAGACGGATATAGTGGAAAGGTCCATTCACAGCGTCCCGATATCAATGTAACTATACAGGCAATATGTTGAATATTTTGAAACTAATTTGACTGGGCGCTGTTTAAAACAAAGTTTTCAACATAATGTTTATTAAATAGTAAATCCTTTATTAACTAACTATTCCAGCATCATGACGAAGTATCTCGGTCAATTATGATTATGACGCCAGCCTACATGTGACTTAATTGATTACGACGTCATATACTTTATATAGGTTGGTTGAAAATATTTAGGTCGTTATTTTCACAGCATTAAGACATGGTAACATCTGGTATATGATCTTATAGGGTTTTGAATTGTTTAAGATTGAGTCAGTATGTTGCTATAGTGTTTGTGTTCATATGTTCTTTTCATAGCTGTAAGCCGTACGTACTGTGCTGATGAGCCGCAATGGCACAAAATGCAATGTAGTATATTGTGTATACTTAATGAGCAGATCGGATCCATCCATTGCATAAAACAGATAGAACATCAAGCGGAACAGGAAGTAACTGAACATAGGGGATTGAATAAGATTAGAGGAATGCATTTCTATCTTTGCCCCACTCATCTCTAGCTAGGCTCCACCCACGCCTTACCCATGTTGGGATCGATCGACCCCGGCATCTCACTTTCTAGAAAACTATACAGGTAACCTGTTGAATGTTTTGAAATTACTCTGACTGGGTGCTGCCACATGTGGCGGCAACAGCGCCCAGTCAAATTAGTTTCAAAATATTCAACAGAATGCTTATTAAATAGTAAAAACGTACAATTCATACAATTTGTCAAACTATTAAGCATGTGTGACGGACTACATCGCGCCATTCATGGGGTAATTGATTATGATGTCAGCCTACATGTGACGTAGTTGATTATGACGTATATGATTGACTGAGAAACTGGATTCCTCAATTCTAGCTAAGGTCCCCCACGTTGTGAAGGTGTTGGAATCGATTCGATATTGAAACCTGAATGGACCTTTCCATTTTTAGCTAACTTTTAGCCCATCACTAGCTAAGCTCCACCCACACCTCGCCGTGTTGGGATTGATCGATCCCCAAATGCCCTAGCCATCAATTCCCTGAAAACTATACAGGGAAGCTGTTGAATATTTTGTAACTAATTTGACTGGGTGCTGTTGCTGCCTATGGCAGCAACAGCGCCCAGTCAAATTAGTTTCCAAATATTCACCAGAATATGTATTAAATTGTGAGAGCAAACAATTTGTACAACACCGGACAGACCGTCTTCTTCTTCTTCTTCTTCTTTTCGATCGCTGGTATCACACTTGGAGAGCCGTTATCAAGATGAAATCTGTGGTTTTCTGCAGTTCTTCCACAGGCCCATACAGCTTTTCAAGAAAAGAGGTTGACAAAGGCCAGATCTCTTCTCTCAGCAGCTGATACGTACTGCAACGTTGAAGTATGTGCTTTGTGGTCTGTTCTGCTTCTCCACAAGGACAAACGGACGATGTCGTAAGGTGGAACCGCCTGTACATGTGTTGGTTTAGTCTGTTGTGTCCAGTTCTGAGACGAAAAATAGTCACTTGCTCTAGCCTCGAGAGATGATGGTAGGCATCTTCTGATTGAGGTGTTCTATAGAGTGACTTGATGATAGTCTTCATCTCGGTATGGGTAACCATGTTTTCTGTCTGATTCTTTTCTGCACCAACTTTTGCCATCTTGTCTGCTTCCTTGGACTCCATAGTGTGAGGGGATCCACTGCAGTGCTATCCGAAAGCATTTGATGGTGTGTAGTGCTTCTTCAAGTTGTGGCAGCTTACCTTTGGTGATAGCCTCAAGGACGGAGCGGGCATCAGATAAAAAGACAATCTGTGCAATAGGGTATGCTGGTCTGCTGATGGTATTAGCTGCATGAACCAGTGCTTCGACTTCAGCTCTGTGGTTTGTGAAGTGTTTGCCTGTCGGTATTGCAGCTGACTCATGTTGTCCGTTTGGATACTGTATGTGCAGTCCGGCACCTACGCTCCTAATTGCATCTTTTGCTGATCCATCTGTGTAGATCCTAATCCATGTCTCATGAGGGTACATTTCTTCCAGCATGGCTAGGGTCAGGGCCTTCTTGCCCACATCACTGTGTTCTTCTTTGGTTGTGAGATGAGGTACTGTGGTGCGAATAGCTATGCTCTCTAGTTTGTTTTCCCAGGGTGGAGGATCAAGGGTGTGGTTTGGGTCTTCTATTTGTGCTGGCAACATTTCTTGGTGTTTCCTTTGAAGTGCTTTTGTCTCTTTCACAAAACTTGATCTTTTAAGTCTTCCTGATGACAGCTGTGCTAGCCTGATCTTCATCGGTGGTTGTTGAACTTTGCAGCTTGGATCAGTGCTTTGCATTCCCTTCCTTTGCTAAGTTGGGGGATGCCTGCTGTCTGCTCCATTTTCTCTATTGGTGTAGATCTCATTCCACCAGTGATGATGCGCAGTGCCTGGTTTTGTACTCTGTCGAGGTTCTGTTGATGAGATTTAGCTGCTGTCATCCATGAGCTGGATCCATACTCAAGGTGTGGTCATACGGCACCTAGGTAAATGGTCTTGAGGGTCCTTTCATTGGCACCCCACTTTGTTCCTGACAGCTTCCTCATGATGTTTAGCTTTCTTCTGGCCTTTGCCTCTGCGTTCTGGATGTCCTCCTTCCATGTTAATCTTCTGCCATAGGTGACTCCCAGGTATGTCTGCTGGTCCTCGTACTCGAGTGGAGTACCGCCCAGTGTCAGATTGCCAACCTTGGTTTTGGTGGACAGTGAGAATAGCATGGCTGATGATTTTTCTTTGTTGATGGTAATACACCAGCGACTGGCCCAAGCTGTAATTCTGTCCAAGGCGAGCTGCATTCTGTATGTGGCAGTCGTTGTGTACTCCTCGGTGCACCAGAGTACGAGGTCATCTGCATAGAGGGCTGCTTGAATCCCATTGGGCAGCTCTGCTACTATGTCATTAATGAAGAGTATGAACAGAGTTGGTGATAATACTCCGCCTTGTGGCACCCCTTGTCTCAGCAATACATTCTGTCCAGATTGTCCATCCACCAGCACCCTAGCTCTGCGATTGTGTAGGTATGACTTGCTCCATCGGAACATGTTGCCACCGATGCCTGTGCGCCGGAGCTTCACGAGGAGGCCATCCTTCCACACCTTGTCAAATGCCTTCTGCAGATCGATAAAGGCAGCTAGCATCACCTTCTTGGCTTGAAAAGTGTCCTCTATGACCTGTGCAAGATGTGTTGTTTGATCTTCTGTGCTCATGTATCTTCTGAGGCCGGCCTGCTCTGAAACTATAATGTTCTCCGACTCCAGTTACCACTGCAACCGCTGGTTGATGATGCGCTCCATGGTAATGCATATGCAGCTTGTAAGACTGATAGGATGGTAGCTCAGCACTTTCGTCTTGTTCTTCCCTTTTTTCAGAATAGGAGTCATTCTGGCTTCCTTCCAGCACTGAGGAACCTCTCCATTGGTCCAACTGAGAATAAAGATGTCTAGCAACTTGCGAATAGATGCATTACCAAGGTGTTGGATCATTAAATTCGTAATGCCATCTGGCCCAGATTTCTTCTTCTTCAATTGGCGGATAGCCTTCTTCAGTTCTGCTAAACCAATGTCAACTTTCATTGCATCGTGAGTGTTGCTGTCTGTTCTTTCCTTTTGCTCTTTTCTAACCTCTTTTTGACGCATTCGTGGTATAGAAATGTTGCTTTCTTTTGCATATGCCTTCGCAAAGGCATCTGCAGCCATCTTTCCTGTCAGTGTTTGTCCATCTTCTTCAAGAGTAGTCTTCTCTCCCCCGACACCCTCATCATTCAGTGCTTTGGTCAGTCTCCATAGCTTTGTGGTGTCTCTAAATTAAACCCTGCCGCCTTTTCCATCCAGCTTCTTCTTTTGGCTTCCAGCTTAGTCTTTAGATACCTGGCTTTAGTTTGTTGCAGCGTGAAGTGGTTTTCATGACAGGGATTACCCTCTGTATGTCTAGTTTATCATGTGCTGCTTGCAGTTCTGTTGTTCAGTAGGGGCAGTAGTTTTTCCTGAACCCTCGAGGAATCGCTTCGTTGGCAGCCTTGAGGATACTTGAATTAAATTCCTTGACCACATTGTCGATGTTTCTCCCTTCTACTGCTATATTTTGGGTAAGTTCATTGGAACGAATGCCGAACAGACTCCAATTTGCCTTTTTGTAGTTCCACCTTGGATATTGAGGTGAACTTGTCGAAATACTTCCAGAAAGAGAGAGGAGGACTGGGCGGTGGTCGCTTCCTCCTAATTGCGATCCGACCACTCTACTGAGGTTTCTGTGAATGTGAAGGTAGGCTGATCTGTGCGATCATTGACAAGTAAAAGGTGCTTTTCATCT